>JAJJMA010267984.1:0-10710 GCA_023529015.1 Papaver nudicaule | reverse complement strand
ACAGGACAAGGCTCGTACTAGCGGAAGACGATAATTGGGTTGCGAGGCGGATGCAATTGCAGTGAGCGCCGTCGTCATCCATAGGTGTAAAGTTGATTTTGTGTCTGATCCCAACCTAAGTTTGACCACCCTCGAATGAAATGAAGTTACTGGAACCGAGAATTTGATCTCCCACTGTGGTCGCCAATTGTTTTACCTTGGAAAACAATGTACTGCAAAAGAGTACTTTTAAGTTCGAGAGATCAAAGTCAAACAAATCTAGCCTAAACCAAGACAATGGCCGTTCCAGACTTGCTTCGGTCACATATGAGGAGATAGGGTTGGTCTTAGGGAGGGAAGCAGAGAAAGAGTGAGATCAGGTATTTCTGGTTGAAAATGGTAATGTGTGTGGTTTATGAATAACTTAGAAAGATGATGGTTGTCGAAGACAACTTAGTTTTCTTCTGGTTTCGCAGGGACTTCTCAATTGAATCTGGATATCAGGTTTTGCTCGAAAATGAAAGATGAATCGAAATGAACTGAAATGAGATAGGTTATGATCAGTTGTCCCTTGGAAACAAATGAAGCCATCTATTTATAGTATGTTCAGAAAATACATTGATTTCTTGTTAATCGTGGAGAAAAATGGTAAAGTGGGGATAGTGGAATGATGGAGTTACTCCCGTAGAGATAGCTTAACTGCCAGTTATGCCGACTTCCAAGTATTTTCCACGAGTATAACCTCTTTCTAAGAGGGTGTCACGCCACAACTGTCGTAGACCGCCAGACCAAAACCCTACTGTAACTCCCCCCATTTGTGACACGTTTTAACATCTCTGTTGAATAATGTGTATGACTCGTTGCTCGAGTCAACTTGTGTTGAATTGTTGATTCTGCTATCACTGGACGTTGAGTCTTTAGCAATACTTATTATAAAGAAGACATTCAAAAGATGTGAGATGACTTTCGTGCTGGAGAATACAAATACTCATGAGATTCCTCAAACATGTGTTTGACCTGAGATTACTTCTGTTGCAATACCATTGATGGTAAGTTAAGTAGATCATGAAAACAGCTTTGGCCACAGATGACCAAGGCACGTCATAGGCTGGTGTTACCTGTAAGCTAGGTTTTCCAAGAGGCCAGGGTACACCACAGGCTGGTACCGTCAAGAATTAGGTTTGGCCAAGGATTGCGCCGGCCGAGAAGGCCAAGGATTGCGCCGGCCGAGCAGGCAAAGGATTGTGCTGGCCAAGGAGGCCAAAGATTGCGCCGGCCAAGGAGACCAAGGATTGCACCGGCCAAGTAGGCCAAGGATTACGCTGGCCAAGGAGGCCAAGGATTGCGCCGGCCAAGTAGGTCAAGGATTGCGCCGGCCAAGTAAGCCAAGGATTGCGCTAGATAAATTATGTTTGGCCAAGCATGCCATAGACTGGCATTGCTTAAAGTTGAGCTTGGCTATAGACTGGCCAAGGCACGCCAAAGGCTGGCGCTGCCTTAATAGGTTTGGCCATAGACTGGCCAAGGCATTTCCGTAATCAGAGTCGTCATGGCTAATCCCACTCTTCTGGTTAACTCATGATTTGTGATGGCTACACCGAGTGGCGATCGCTGCCATAGCCCATACCATCAATAATTGGTGTCAGAAGGCTTATGTACCCATGATTATCCTTAAATGACCAGAGTCGCTGCAGCAGTCCTGCTCTCTTGGTTAAAGGATGTCTCACTATGCTTTGTTGGGTATTTATAAAGACTCATCTTTCGAAATGGGCATATTCTGAACCCACTACTTTGCACTGAGTTTATTAATGGCCACTGTGCAAAACAATGCACTTATGTTGTTTTACGATTTTTTCCTTATGCCAAAAATCCACCATCAACACCTGTGATAGAGTTCAATTCGAAATCTGTGTCCTTGGATTCGAAATTCATCTTATGGTATTATTAACTTCCAAATGTCGTCATTAGCTTTGATAATGTCGACATCACTTCCTAGGCTTTGCTGGACGAGCCAAAAGGATCCAAGGTGGAAGTGGGATCAGGTCCAATGTAGCTAATGTTCCGCGTAAACGTACATCGCAGACATGGACAAGCCTTGTGTGTTAAGATTAAGTAAACACATAGGTTCAAGGACATTCTGAATCATACAATAAAGTGTTAGAGCATTGTCCGGTCAAACCCACTAGCGTTGGTATGTCAAGCTGGTTGTCAGTTTTAGGTGTCAAAACACAATTCTTGATTTAGCCTACTAGAGTTTAGATTTCGGAATTGGGATATAGACAAAGTAGTGGAGACCTTGAAGACGAAGACAGTGAATATAAAGAACACATAAAATATTCTTCATCGACAAAAGGTTTGTAGGAGTTATGACTTTTATGGAAATTTTTCTATTCTACTTAATCTATCGTTCAAATAGTCGGCTACTTTAGTAGAGATACTAATAACGATTGAGATTTGTATTCTTGTCAACATAACCATGAGTTATGTCAGTATATGTTCCCACTATACTAAGGTTGATGCATGAGATATATTCGATACACTTTCCAATGCAATGGTTTGCTTGCAAATCACATGTAGAAAAATGGATGAATCTAAAGGAGTACTCTTGATCAAGAGTCCATGGATTATAGCTGAGGGCGTACTAACACGTCAAGTACTGGCCTAGCCCAGAACTTCTAGCGGATACAGTTAAACCCTAAATCTGAGTGACGGCGGTTCACGAACCGGTTCGTGAAAAGTGGAACCGAAAATATCTTATGTGTCACAAAACGTTGATCTGTATACGTACATGTACGTGAACACCAGATTCAATGTATTTGGCCTGAATTCATACGGACGGTTTACGACCGTCCAAGTGAATATTCTGCGGGAATTTCACACGGGTTAAACAGCTAACTCCTTTATCTCTTAGTTGGACTTGTGCTTATCAGAATATCTTATGTGGTCCATCTAACGAATCTCAATGAGTCAATAAGATAAATATTATCTCTGGTCTGTTGATATCTATCTTGAAGTGATTTTGAGCTAACAAATCACTTGGCAGATAAATGATAAAAATTTTCCAATTGAGATATATCTAGGGTTTCTTGTGTGCAAGCTAAGTAACGGGTTCGTTTACACGGGCACTTGCTAAGAAACTAGTTGCTTTATCTCAAAGCAACCTATCTTATTGAGTGCTATAAATAGATGGTTAAAGAACGAAAACCACAAGCATCAAGCATACGTGAAGTTTCTCTGTGGAGTTGATCGTAAACTCTTTGCACTTCGGTGTAAGCTTGTTGTGGTATAGTCATCCTCTATTAGGTAGCAGTTCCTCTGTGGGATTTACATAAGGACTATAAAGACTTCTCTTGAGAGTTGGTAAGCACAGGTAGGAGATAACGTACCTCTGTGGTTGTTATCAGATTAACCTGTAACCTTGGTCACCTGATCACATTCTTGTCTATTTTGTAGTCCTTCTCTTATGCATAAGGCTATTCAAGAACTGATATGTTACATACAAGGTTGAAGGAAGCAACGTACGGCTGCACTCGGTGTTGTAAGACCTAGTTAGCTCCAGTTGTAAAAGTTTCTTAAGTGATTCTTTGTACAACTGAGGTAGAGACAAGTTGGGCATAGTTTACTCAGTTTACTTGTCAGCCCCCGCTTGTAAGTAGATTTCCCTATGACCTGGAGTAATCCGAAGGAAGTCACTTTACGTATGTTAAACTGAAGAGGACAATCGAAACATACAGTCAGTAATTAAGGTTGCAAAGCTGGTATTGTTGACATAAGCCTTTAACAGCGGTTAAAGAAACTCCTAGGCCTGTAAAGGACGTCAGCTAGGGGAATCAAGTGCGTGGCGATCTGTGGGGGATCTAGAGACGTAGGGAGTGCGACAGTAGCCAATTCGCTTGGAGGGCTAGAGTCTCTGATACATCCCAGACCGAAGTCTTATAGTAGGCTAGTGTTTGTAGACAGTTTGTACTGTGCGGTGTTCAATTTGGACGAGGTCCCGAGGTTTTTTTACAGGTCGTAATTTCGTCGTTAAAAAAAATCTCTGGTGTCTTGTGTGCTTTACTTTCCGCATTATATTCTTTGATTATATAATTAAAGCAAACACAAGAAGTACGTTATTCATAACCGTCGAGTTGGTCCATAATCCATCCAGGGTTTGCCAAGATTTGTCTTGAGTTGGACTGATCACTTGTGATCTCACTCCGGTTATCAGATTTGGATATTGATTTTTGAGATCGTCCATATCTTACCATGAGACTCACGAGCCCAAACGAAAAGTTGGTAGTATTTCGGGACCTCTTCTTTTTTGAAAGATATACCATTGAAAGTACCGTGTATGATTCTCCAAGTAATAGCAAAATGTTGATCTTCATGGATTCTCGATTCCAATGTAGATAGTCACGTTAATGATATCCAAGAATTCAAATCAAATATCAAAAGAATAACCAATTGAATATTTGATCAAGTAGTATATCCATACGAAGATCTAATCACGTACATTATTGATTAGAAATCATGTGTCAACTAACTAGAGCGATGAACCATATTTCTGATGATGACTCAAACCAACTTAGTTGTACATTGAAGATGGACAAATTCAAACTTCAAACTGAGAGTATCAAACTCATTAATTCGTTGAAGCACAAATCAAAATGATAGAGTTTGAACTTCGAAAATACGCATTCTGAGATAACCAATATTAGGTTTCGAAACTACATTTTGTATGGCAAAAACCAAATTACAGTTTCGGATCCTAAAGTTCATATATGACTGAAACCGAATTAAGATTCCCAAATCCAGATTCCATATAGTGAAATCAAATTAAGATTTTGAACTTTGGATATTGTTTTAACAAAACCTTGGTTAAGGTTTCGAAACAAGAAACACATATTATTTCTTAACAAATGTTTCGTGTCGAACTTGAGAGTCCATGTGGTCAAGAGACGTTTCAGCATCACACCTTTTTGTCCTTGACGCACAAGCTATATTTTCTGGTCAATCATTGGTCTCGATTCTCAAGTCACTGTTAGCCAGCAAACATAGTTTCAAATCAAGTTTTCTCATTGGTCACAACTTAAAATTAAGTTTCATACCCAATAGCTTATGGATACAAAAGCTATATTAAGGTTTCAAAATCAAAGACAAAAGTGGAGGAGGAAGAAGAGAAGAGGCGGAGGAAGAACACAGAGAGGAATAAAAAGTGATAGGGTTTATGAGTTCGGGTTTGTAGAAAGCTGAGAGAAAATATTCCCCTAAGTTCTGATTGGATACAATTTACTTTAGTGGGGCTAAGAATTCTAATAATCAAGAGAACTCTCTACTTTTAATCTCATCTAAGTAAACATTCTGAAATTACAGGGTTTAATATAAGTGTGTAGCTATACCTATACAGTTTTATGCACTTAATTAGCTGCTAGTTAGAGTCGTCGCGTTATCGGTTGCGTTTGTCGTGATGTATTGAATATGGATCATGTGATGATTTTTCATCTTAATCTCACTTAATCTACTTATTTTCATCATACTTTATTTGGTGATTCTATATGAAATACTCTGTCTTGGTACATGTATGCTTCTGTGAAATATTCTGCTTGGGGAGGATATATCCAGTACTAGTGCTGTCAGTTGGGGTGTTGATTAGGATAGTAGGGGGAGGAGATATGAACGAACACGGAATACCTTTACACCTCTGGGCATTGTTACCTTTACAACCATTTCCAATACAATTTCCAGCAATCAGACTGTTTGTACCGCTACAAGCTAAGAAACAAGATTTTCTGAAATTAAGAAGGGGCTCTAAAAAAGTACCCCAAGCAATAACCGCCTAGAACGAAAAATTTGGTCTTTGTACTAACAAAATCCAGCCTGCAGACTCACCTACACCAACACAGGTTTCATGATTGTAACACATTATATCTGGCTGGTTCTTATCCTTAACTGATTTGAAGTACAGTTTGTACCAGCATATAAGAAAGTAACATTGTAAGCAGGTAATAGCTCCAGTAAGAGAACAAGCATATGCATGTGGACCTATACTAAATGTGTATGGAATTGTAACATTACAGCATGTTTCTTGGCAACCTGATTTTGCCTGCACAATTGAAGACAATGATGCTGGTAATAAGGTTAGCCATCAGAGCTACTAGTACAAACATTATAGACCGATGCGAATTTTATTTAGATTATTCGTTCTTCGTAAATTGATTAATATGTTAATGAAAAGCTATGGGATGGTTCACTAGTTCTTTACTTGGCTTATTTTAATTTACATGCACCTGCAAAACACATTAATGGGGAGAATCAACAGGAAATAGGATAAAAGCACAATCTTCTCTGGTCGATTCTTTAGTAACAATGTCCGTGGTGACTTAATTCCTCCATCATCTGTGATCCTATGGAAGCCTCATCCGCTGTTACTTCATATCTCCATCCCATCCTTGATTGTTGCATTCTTCAGTATAACTGTGATCCCTGACCTGATGTAGAACCCGTCATTTGGTCTGTCTGCTTCTTCAATGCCCTAGAACATAAAAAGACGCGAGAGAGTTAGAAGCATAGAGCTTGAGCAGCATAATGATCTCAATTTGTTTCTCGAGAAGTTTACTATAGCAACTTACACTCTTATTTGCAATGACCACATCTCTTCCTATCCTGGCGTTTTTGTCAATTATGCAATTCCTTCAGAAAAATCGTTTGCATTGAATGGTCAGAATGAAGTTCTACATTCTTACAGACGAGCATGCAATTATTTTTAAAACATAGGTTTATATAACTGTGTAATTGACTTACCTGATTTTGGTATTCTGTCCCACACCAACTGGAACCTTTCCATCTGCTAAAAGTGCTGCAATTTCAGGTTCTGTTTCATAATCGTCGGCACCCATCATCATGGTGTCCTGAAACAAATCGAATCAATATTGCAACTCATAACGGTACAAGGAAGTAGGAGCCAAAATCTTAAATGAAGTTTTTTATTCTAGCAGTAGTCTTGTTCTGTGTACATTCTAAAGTGCTAAGATAAGTCTATTTATTTGTGGCATTGCATCCTCATTGAATAGATCTGGGATTTAAATTTTCTAATGTATCCATGCTTAGGGCCTGTGAAATGCAGGAAGAGTACAGTGCTACTCAAAACTTATGTTACCTCACCTGTAACTCAACACCATACTCTAAACGAGAGCGGACACCAACTACTGAATTTTGCACACTACATTCTTGTAGGAAGCATCCATGTGAAATTATTGAATTCAGGATCTGCAAAAAGATAGCAAAAGAAACTTGAGAAGTGAAAGTTTATTTTTTTTTGGAGAATCTTGATTATATGTGAACCAACATACCCGGCATTTTTCAACTTTGGTTGGTGGTAAGAACCGTGGAGATGTAAAGAAAGGTGTCTTTGGGTCAGAAAAATCAAAACTTGAAGGCTGTAGAAATAGATAAAAATAAGTCTTTGCTGAAAGTTTAACAGCACAGCAAGGAAACATGTAATGACACTGGACTCTCCTGCAACACCGATAATTTTCCAGTGAAATATTTGTTGGCTGAACAAAGTTAGCAGGCGCGAAAACTAACCTGTGCAGCGAGTGCCAAGTTAGCATCAAAGAAAGATTTAATAGTTCCGATATCCTCCCAATAGTCATTGAATAAATATGCCTGTTCAATTATACCATTCAACAAATTCATCAGCTAAGTTTTACCCTATTAAACCTCTTCTCATTGATTTTTGATTTTTTTTTTTTTTGTTACGAATTAAAATTTGGGCAGAAAGATGTCAAATGCAAGTGCAGATTGTAGCGTAATTGAGAAATTAACCCTTACTTGGACATTGTGATCCAGTACAGCTGATGGAATGATTTCAGATCCAAAGTCATTTGAAGTGGGATACCTCGACTGCAAGAGCTTTAGTAAAACATCTGTTTTAAACACATAAACACCCATAGATGCAATGTATGGAGATTGAATGGCTTTCTTTGGAGACAACCCCAGGACAGTAGTGTCGACTTGCTGCAATACACCAACCAAGATTTTCAATTATAGTGAAACTATTACATCAACTAGAGCAATAATTCCTAGTTCAACCAGATAGACTTCCTTATTACAAAGATAAACTGGCTATCTCAATATTATTTCTGAATCGCATATGAACTTGATTTCACACGTATTGCTAATTATCAATGAAAATGTAGAGGAATGGAAAGATATCTGCCTACCATTGCTTTCAGATCAGCCCCCTTTGGTTTTTCAGCAAATTGGATGATGCGACCAGAACTGTCAATCTTCATTAATCCAAAATCCGATGCACGGCTGAAAGATAAGAGTTCAACTTGAGATGCAGTCCAACAAGCAATTATAAACACATATCATGCAAGGGAAAGAGTAATACCTATCATCCATGGGTATGCACGAAACACTAATATCAGCATTGGTATCAATATGCTTCTGCAACACCACAAGGCAGTAATGGAAATATTATTAAGCATAGAGAACTAGTTTATTCGCTAATGTGTCACGAAACTGATTAAGATACCTGCACAAAGTCCATGTAATCCATTCTGTAAAGATGATCGCCAGACAAGATCACTATATGCTCGACGTTCTTGTTCTTCGCATCCTGTATGTAAGCAATTCGAGAAAGCAAGGAATGTCTTAGTGACTAATAGTGTAGACACACGCATTCTATTTGTCTATATATAATGTTCATTTTGATGAGAAATCGCAAGTACCTACCTCAAAAACCCATGAAAACTGTCTGACGGCATCAGCTGTTCCTTGGAACCACTTCATACCTGTTTCCCCTGGTGTCTGAGTCGCTGCCAGGACCTGTTCCACTGATTTGTTAGAAAAACGTTTGGCAAATAATGCATCATAATCTGTCAGACAAAAACATGACTTCACATCCTTCTAAGAACATTTTTTGTTCTATTCAAATGAATGTAAAATTATGATAAAAAAAAGGATATGCGAACCTCTACAAATCCGTCTCCGAAATTCACACCATTCCCTAAATTGTATGTTCGGGCGAGGTGGCGATTGAGGGAAGCAGAATTGAACTGAGTAAGGACAAAAATCTTGTTTATGCCACTGTTGATGCAATTGCTCATTGGGACATCGATAAGCCTGTAGCATCCTCCAATTGGAACCTATTGATTGAACCGGGAAAAAAATCATTGGCATACAGTTTAAACAGAACTCTGTGAACACTAAACAAACAAAACCCATAACTCTTTTACAAATTTGATAGTGAATTCTCGCCACAGAGATCTTACTAATACAAAATGAGACTGAATAAACCCCTTTTTTCTTCTAAGTCACATATATAGGGATCAAACAGATAAAAGGCAGTCTACACGAATCCTAATTGAAATCAAAGAATCATAATTTCAACTAATAAAATCTGAAACAAATTATAATCAAGTTTAGATTCTTACAGCAGGTTTGGCTCTTTGCATAGTAAGAGGGAAAAGGCGAGTCCCAGCCCCTCCACCCAAAATGATTGAAGCTACACTTTTTGGGTCTACTATTTTCCTTGGCGACACTGGTATTTGATGAGTCTGCAATCAAAAACAAATTAAAAATCAAAACACATTTCATAATTCAGATTTAATAAAGGAACCCCTTTTATTATTTAATAAGCATAATTTAGTACACATTTAACATACTGATCTAGATCATTTATAAATAAGGAATGAAATATAATGGTTAACAGTTTATTTAAATCATACCATTGTCTCTTTGATGACATGATCTGCAGTAAGAACAGATGAAACAACACCAATACCACCATTTCCTTTGATTGTTCTACCATTTCCATAATCACTTCTCAAAAAGATACTATTTTTTTTCAAAACCTTTCTACTATTCATTAAACCCCCTTTCATCTTCTCTCCCCAAAACCCATTCTCAATTCCTCCTCCTTTGCCAATTTTCACCAAATGGGTATTGGCTTGCAAGGTTGTAAAACAAGCTTCCATTGCCAAAAAAAAAAAAAAAAAAAATGCAAAAACCCTTTGAAAGAAGTGCAGAAAGGAATGAAAGTACACTCTAAAGTCCTCTGTTTTGATCACAGAAAGATGTCAATAAAGTGTAAAGGAGATGTTGGGGAAAATCAAAACAACTTTAGAAATAAAACCCTGAATGTCTACTGAGGTATTAACCAACAACTATTGCATCCCCAAAACACAAAAAGATCAAGAATTTTGCACCAGTATTACAACTTCGGTTTGATCAAAATTTTGTAAACAAAACAGCAAAAACCCAAAATCAGCCACTAGTGAACGAACAAGTTTCTAGTTACGCCTAGAGGTAGCAGAAAACAAAACCCAGATCAGGAAAAACTAATCAAAATGTGAATCAACAAGAAAGTGAATCAGTAGAAGTAGAAGAGAGAGAGTAATGAAGGTTGGCGGTATTGTTGGCAAATGAGGTACTTTTATTGGCTTCTGAACCGGTCACGAGAATTTCATATTTTGAGTATTAACGTGGCAACATTCCACCAAAAATTAGCTATCTTTTGGGATCTCTAGACTAGGGATTGGAAACTTGTTTCATTTTTCACACTAAACCAGTCAACAAATATTTCCTCCCTAATTTTTTCTACCTTGGACCCGTTTTACTAGTTAGGAGTTAGACTTGAGTTGGGAATTTGATGAGTTCCGGTATCACGCCCTCCATACATAACAATACAATGAACAGGTGTTTTAGAACCGTCCGATTTTACATCTATTCATGTATATCTCT
>JAJJMA010267972.1:0-11503 GCA_023529015.1 Papaver nudicaule | reverse complement strand
GATGATACAAGTTGCAAGATTGTCTAGTGTAAGAGGGTAATTTCGTCGATAGCTCATTTCGAATGTTTGTATTACGAATTTCTTTGGTGTTATAGTAAGTGTGTTGAGAGGTTACATGTACCTTTGTCTTTCTTTCAAAAATGATTTACCTACCGCGCCCCATGTCCCTCTCCATGTCCCAAATTTCTTTGGTGTTAGTAAGTGTGTGAGAGAGGAAATTTTTTTAACGGGTCCCAAACTTTTCATCACACATATCCCAAGTGCTAAGCACGCACCCAGACCGTTAGATGCTTGGCCGGGACAGCAAGCGGGAATAAGGGGCGGTCAGTGTATCATCTTTGTCTTTCTTTGGTGTTTAAATAAAAGTTGCGTCTTTCTATCAAAAATAATAATACTGTATTAGGAATTTCTACAATTATGCTGCACAAGAGCAGCAGCTGGGCAAAGCAATTCCAGTCAAATTTCTAATAATTAATGTTAATATAATCCAATAAATATTCAACAATCCATTGTAGTCCAGCCCGGTTAGGGTACCTGGCTTTCACCCAGGCGACCCGGGTTCAAATCCCGGCAATGGAATTCTTTTTAGGCTACCACCATTCCAAATTTATAAAGAAAAACCAACCTTTTTACTATTTTTTCTTCCTTTTTTTTCATTCCCCTCTGCAGAGCCTTCTCTTCGTAACTTGAAGTTCAGGGTTTAATGGATGCGGAACCGATCTCCTCTCCAACTCGTTCAGTAAAGTCTTCTGTTGGACCTTCAAACGTATCAGCTTATTTGGATCCCCTCTATTGGTTCGCTATCTTTCTGTAGTCTGTACAACTGAAATTATTTACTCTTCATATTTTAGGGTTTATATGTGCTGGAAGAATAATTTTCTGATTGAATTTGATTATGCATCAGGGACAACAGATTTAGCTCTGAAGAACACTATGAATGGTTGAAAGACTACTCTCACTTCCGTCATCTCATTCAACTTTACATCCATCCTATTTCTCCTACTTCAGTAAGTACCCTCTCTAAGCAAATCTTCAAACCCATTTTGATGTTTCTGTAATAATTATTTTATTATCATTTACACAATACACGAACAGGTTATCTCTTAGTTCGATATGTTGATTGATGAAACAGGAAATTGATTAGGGGTACATGGATTGTAGTTATAATTTTGGTTTACATGTATGATGAATAGTGGAATAGGACACATAATATGCATATTGCTTACTGCTTAGGAGAATGACTTTGAAGGGGATAGATGAATGGGTTGTTTCATATTTTTGGTTTTATAAATGAATCACAGTTCTTTCCCATCACCTTTAGGGATAATTCTTGCAGATGGATATTGATTATTATTTGGTATTAGCAGACAGTGTAGGTCAATAGTGTAATATGACGCTATATTAATTAGGATAATGGTGATGATCGGTCTAACCACTTGGGTTAAGTTGTTCCTTGTCAATTGTTAGATGAATAGACTAGTTGACCCACTTGGCGCTTATGTTTTTAACATTTTTTGTCTGGTTGGAAAAGTGTTGGTATCAGTCACACATCTGACTATAGATAGACTAGGTGGTTTCCAAGACTTGGCACTTGTTAAGAACTTCATGTACTTTTTTGTCATTATGAGAATGACAAGCAAAGGGGGAATTTATGCAGGTTTTGGAGCTTGGTTGCGGAAATTCTCAGTTAGGGGAAGAACTTCACAAAGATGGAATTACTGGTCTAACTTGCATTGATCTGTCAGCAGTTGCTGTGGATAATATGCAGAAGAGGTTATTATCCAAGGGAATTAAAGTTATGTCTCTGAACATGATGTTGAAAGTTTTAAATACGGTGCACTAATGTTTTACATATCCTACGATTGTCAGCTAATTCACTAGTTTGAACTTGCTACATCTGTATAAACTGAAGTTGATCGGGTTTCTTCAAATCTTATGTCGGAAAACTGGAGCTGTTCTGTTATTTAGTCTGAGTCTTCTTTTAACTTCTTTCAGCAGATATCAAAGTGCTGGAGGCTGACATGTTAGACCTTCCATTTGGTAAGGAATCTTTTGATGTCGTTATAGAGAAAGGAACTATGGTAAGCATATAGGCTCAACATCTAGGGTTGAATGTTTGTTAGTTACTTACCATTTGCAAAATATTCAATTTTTCCTTCTTCTTTGTGAAATATATCTAACTAAAATATAATGTTGCATGTGAAGGACGTCGTATTCGTAGACAGTGGTGACCCTTGGAATCCACGACCTGAAGCAGTAAAAAAGGTGATGGCTATGCTTCAAGGAGTCCACCGAGTCCTGAAACCTGATGGAGTTTTCATCTCAATTTCTTTCGGACAGGTAATGCAATGAAAAAGCACATATTGGTCCTCTCTTTATTCTCTTCAAGCTCTTAGCTGGAATGGTATTTTTCGCAGCCACACTTTAGGCGTCCGTTATTCGAAGCTCCAGAGTTTAGTTGGTCTATCGAGTGGAAAACATTTGGAGATGGATTCCACTATTTTTTCTACATCCTGAAGAAGGTTGGTACCGACGTAGTCTTATGCGCTAGTGTAGTTATATTCAATATAGAAATTTCAAACTTGAATGTTCACTCATCATTTTCACTGTTAATGTAAATCTGCTTTAGTTTTCTTTTCTCACCTTCAAAGGCTACTGGATTTCTTTTTCTATTGTTGCCGCTTAAGCTTAATTTAGGTATCTATTTGTTTATTATAAGGGGAGAAGAATGTCAGACAGTAACCCATCCATGGAGAAGTCCGACAGGCCTTCTATTTCATTATATCAGGAAGAGCTAGAGGATGAAGATTACTTGTTCCGAACAAATGTCGAGGAGTTGTAAACCCAAATCTCACATGTTTCATTATCTCCATCCAGAATTGATTTTGACACAGTTTAAAACAGATATGTTAACTTGGTTTAGACATATTATACCATGAGATTTATGGGATTTCTTGATTTGTATCAGAGAAGTTTTCTGACGAGTCATTTTTCATTGCCCAACTAATACTATCCTTGTATGCGTTGGATATATTTTTTACGAACAATTGGACAGCCTGGTTAAGACACCTGGGTTTCAAGCAGACGACCCTTCGGGCAAATGCCAAATGGAAATGCGTTACTTTTGTTTTTGCCTTTTGTGCTATCATTACTCGAGTCTTCAACAAAACTTATTGACACTGCTCCAATCTTTGTTTTTCTTTGCCTGTTCTAAAATTTCCTTTTGATTCTTGAGCTAGTTTAGCAAATAATCAAGTTCTTAGTTTTCATCTATAGAATTCATGGTGGTCATTTATGCTGAGATCTGAATTGCTATTCTGTAAATGGAAGTCTTTTCTTAATTGGTCTAATTATTAGATGAGAAGGAAACTTCTTTATGGAGAGACTTTGCGATTATAGAATCTGTCACATCAAATTCTGATACATCAGATCAGAGGGAGAACTGACATTTGTCATTTCTCATTATGCTTTATATCTTATGATGTATAATAGATAGGTGAGGGGCTTCTTCTCCTAGGTTTTTTCAGAAGAGTAAGAGACAAGATTCTCGCTTGCTGGAGACCGCTTTCAGGTCTAGTAGTGGATCCAGGTAAGCAGCATTTCATTTAATCTCTTTCCTCTCTGCATTAAGCTTTTGCATTGGTATTCTACCAAGCAGAGCTAGTTTGGAGTCTATGACACTGCAGGAAATTGCTAAAACTCATCTGTTTTGTTTACTAGGAAATCATGGGTGTTTACGATATGCAATGTTGTGTAGAGGGGCTATTATGCTTTGATCATTGATCATTTTGGTCCCTCTATGCCTTCTGCAGAACAGAATCATAATTGTCAAGACAACACATCCTAACTATCGTTTTAGACGATACAGGCTTGCAGGAAATGTTGAACATCCTGACAGTTCCTTAGTCAGGCGCTTGATTGCCATGGAAACGTTACTGAGTCATACCTAGTGGATATCTATATCAACGGAATCGTTCCTGTTTATAGAGCCTTGCTGGAAAGTTTGTCTTCAAACTTTGTCGTAGTTGCACGAAGGAGCAAAAAGATCAGTTACCTGTGCACCTGCTAGCTCCTCTTGATATTGCTGCTGACCAAAGGATCGAAGCATAAGGATCAAGGCTGCAAAAACCAGTCTGCCAAAGTTCAGCAACCGGGTTTAATGATGGTGTCGACCTTTCTTTTCTCCAAAAGTTCAAAATTCTTTCGGTGGAAGCCAAAATTTTGAACATAGGTGCTTTTGGGTGTATTCATAAAGGTATTGACGAGGCTAGGATTAAACTTGCCAGACCCATCCTTCCCTTGAAAACAAAGCTTCTGGGCCCAGTTTTTGAAAAATTATACTCTTTCCGTCCCACATAAATTGAGCTAGTTCTATTTTGATTTTGTCCCACATAAATTGAGCTAGTTCTATTATAAAAGTCATGTTTCTAATCTTACCAATTTTATTGATTATTGTTATGAAATCTTAGTATGATAAATATTTAAAATTTCATAGTCACGTTTATACTCGTTGCGTAGGTGTTTTAAAATCCTTTTCAATGATATAAAGTTTACAAAGATACGTGTCATAATTTGAGAGATATGTCGTTTCTAAATTTTACTACCGTACTATCTATAAGGGTATAATTGTAAAAAATACTCCCTCCGTTCCAATTTAGTTGATGGGTTTGGTTTTAGACACTCGCCTTACACTTGCTAAAATTGGTATTTTTGCACAATTTTTTTAACAAAATTATTGCATTTGAGTTTGGAAATGTAACGTAGAAGATAAAATACTTAGATGTTGTTAAAAAAATTGTGAAAAAATACCAATTTTAGCAAGTGTAAGGCGAGTGTCTAAAACCAAACCCATCAACTAAATTTGAACAGAGGGAGTAGTAAAAAGCTAATCTCTCTTTTCTCTGCCTTAATAATTGTGCAAATCCCAACTAGCTCAATTTACGTGGGACGGAGGGAGTAATAAATTAAGAAGGCTGATTTAGGGGCTTCAAGAAAATTGAAGCCCCTGCATAATCGGTCTTCCAAAAGCAATTTTGCTCTCCCCCTATGTTAAATTTTATTTAATACCAAATTTACCCTTTACGTTTAGTGTTTATATAGTTAACATATAAATTAACTTAACTAAACCAAATTGATAATTAGTGAACCAAAACATGATTAACAAACTTACTTAAAAAAAAAACTTAGGCAAAAACTTTTTTAGTTGAAAATCAAGGGAAGAAGAAGAAGAAGAGAGAAAAAAAAAACCCAACTTTTTTTCTAAAAACCCAAACTTGATTCACTCAACCAAAATGAGTGAATCAAGCACCCAAATGGAGGTAGAAGTATCTCCTTCCATTGACGACATCTTCATTGAAAAATACATTGATGGAAATGAAGGATTATACAATTTCTTCGATGGTAAAACGTTTGTAAGCACAAGTGAAGAGTTTCTCGACGAATACGACGTCGATCCTGCTGATTACCCAAACCTGAATGTATCCAATGTAGAAGAACCTCAAGAAAACAATCAGGTATGCTTTATTTCTCTCAAGACAGTTGAAATCACATAAAAAATGTGATTTTTGTGAGTTCCAGAAGGAACGGCTTGAAACAGCAGCCGTAAGTAAGACTTACGGCTGAAAGTTCTTCAGATCCGAGCCGTAAGTCTACAAATTGGGGATTTTTCCAGCCGTACATCAAGTTACCGCTATGACCGACGTGATCTTACCAGCCGTAAGTCTGTGCATGGGAATATTCAATGCCCATACTTACAGCTTAAATTTTGTACTTACGGCTCATAAGCTTGCGAACACCAAGTTTTTGAGCTAGACTTACGTCTTTGAATTTTTTGACCTTAGTGGTCGTAAGTAAGGTTACGACCACTTAATACAAAAAAATTATCAGCCGTAACTACTCCTGTCTGATAGAATAATTTTGAGTTTTAGAAAAAGGTTAGTTACGGTTTGTTATGAAAGTATCGGTTATAGCCGTAACTCTATCTACGTCTTATGTTTCCAGACGTAAGTTTGCAATGGTGACTAATTTAACACATTGTTTTTTTTATGTTGTGTAGGTTGTGCCAATAATAGTTCCCATCGATAATCAACCACCGGCTTCTTGTGTTTGGCATGACACTACCGTTCACTATGCACCTCATGTCGGAACCATTGTAAGCGCACCCTCTTATGTATATGAATGCATATAGAGAAGTATGTACTGAAGTGCGCAGCAGTGGTACTGCATATTATTTGGCAAAATGTGGAGCAGAAGCACTTGAAGAGAAGATGAAACAGGGTGTAAGCTCAGATGGGGTGGAGGAAGTTGAATTGAAGATGGAAGAACTTCCATCTTTAGAGTAAGAAGAAATTGTCTGCATACGACATATTGTCTGACTCAAGGCGAATCCATTGCAGTTTCGGCCAAAATTTAGCAATAGCTCATGGTGGTCTATGCCTAATGTAAACTACCCTGTCTACAGTACACCCATATTCACAAGAAAGCGAACTTGAGATTATATACCCACTGTATTACATCTTGTCCCTAGCCAATACTGATATTCACCTTTTTCAATTGAAAAAAAACATTGTTTTTGAAAATAACTGGAAAAAAATCAATTGAAACCCAAATGAACTCAGATTTGCCCTTAATCGAGGACAATTAACTTGACTGGTTAATTTTACATGCTCTTCAGCAGCTGAATTGAAGAAGAAAATGAGCACCAAACCAACCCAAAGAGGAAAAACATTTTAAAGAGTACAAATAACTAACTGTTCAAAAATGTTGTCACACAGTTGATCAACCTTACTTTTGACAACTTCAAGATGCGCTGCTAACTCGTCTCTTATCTTATCCAACATCAAAGACACCATTACAATCTGTTCAAAAATGTTGAAGTCTCGTAAATGTTCCTCAAATTTAGACAGGAATGCAATCCAAACAAAAGTCAGTCCTAAACTCATCAATACTAATCCAATCAGAGATTAGATACAATCCACAATAATAAAGCAAAGATGCTTAAGGCTGAAACAAACTGTCATATAGCCTATAGGAAAAGCAGAGCTATCAATGGCACCCAACCAGGTACATTTCTAACCAACGGTGACTTTAGTTACCAAAATGGGATCTTCTGCAGGCTCGCAATGCTAGGATGAGCCGTCTTTGGGTAGTGACAGATCGAGTCTTTCTGTTAATCGTATCAGATAAATGTTCATGTTAGAACTGTGAGAAAATTGTTTTCAGATCCACTTACGGCTACATGATCAATGCATAGACCAGCTGTAAGTTCACTTACGCCTGGTAACTTAAACCATATAAAAGACGTAACTAACTTATTACGGCTAGTAAAATGAACTTACGGCTCGTAACCTAGCGACACAATTTTTTTTTTTATATACGTTGGACTTACGGCTAACTAAAGTATCGGAACGAGACGTAACTAACTTACGGCTAGTAAACTGAACTTACGGCTTGGATCTGAAGCTTTAATGGCTTACGTCACAAACTACTTACGGCTAGCTGTTCTTCAGATGCGAGACGTAAGAAGGACTTACGGCTCTAACAACCAGCCGTAAGTAGCTCTGGGACTCGTTTTTTGATTTTCATGGAGTGAATCTTACCTAGTTTTAGCACCAAGATTAATAACAAAGAGTGGGTTTGGATTCTTACCTTTGGTGCTCCATTGTTCCATCAGTGTTGGTTGCATCCATGATCAAAAACTCGAAAATCAGAAATATGAAAGAGAAATCGTTAAATTTTTGATGTAGGAGGGAAGAAGAGAATGAGAATTTTTGATGTTTTGATTTTTAGGTTTTAATTTTTGTGTGTGATTAAGTAATTTTTTTTTTTTTGTAATTAGGGTGGGGGTATTTTTAGGTAAAAATTAGTAAAACTTAATACAAGAATAATTTAGACATTTCACGAAGTTTAGACACCCCTTAAAAAAATAGGGTGGATATTTGAAGTAAAAGTCGAGGGCTTCAATTTTCTTGAAGCCCCTAAATCAGCTTTCTAAATTAAAGCAAGGAGATTATGTTTGCTCAGAAGTATAGTGTTCATCCATATCTCACATGCATCGAAATAAAATCACTTGCCTTAAAAGGATGACGGGAGATGGAATTTCAACGAAGATGATGTTAAGCAGCCACCATTTCAAAAACACTCTCTCTCCTCTCTAGCTCTCTCTTTTTCCTCAAAAAAACCCATCTAAAGTTCCATCTTCACTGCTCAAATCTGGTCATTTAGAACCGGATCTGAGCAGGCCACAATTCATTTTCTTGCTTTCATAGATTAGTTGCTTAGTTTTAGTCTATTTTGATGTCTTTTACTTACCATTTGGTGAGGTTTTTCTACTCCTTCAAGGAGGTTTATCTACACCTTCAAGGTGGTTTTATCTACTCCTTCAAGGAGGTTTTTGTACGTTATAATGGCGGTTCTTAGTTGTTTTGGGTTTTAAGATCACTAGGGATGTACTCCAACGACGAAAACTTCATCATAGTTGTCTCTGGCGACGGAATCTACATCGGAATCTTCATCACCTATCTTTCCGGCGACGGGATCTTCATCGGTGATTTATTTGACGACGGAAGTTTCATCACTAGCTACAAGAGATTTGAGCAAATCACTCCTATTTTGGGAGCATATCTTTTTATAGAAGAAAAACAAACAAAATGGTTGGAATATATTTCCGAGTATAACCATTCTTCCTCCGATTCAATCGGGTCTTATTCATACTTGTATTTGTCTTACTCCGTTAATCCTTCTCTTTCTCTTGTCGGATTTCTCGGTATTGTACTTCTACGGTATGTTCATGGTTCTTTGTATTCTCTTATTTTCGATCTTCAACTCAATGTAACCTCGAATTTCCATTAATGAAAAGGTTCTTTGATTTAAAAAAAAAAACAAAAACGAAGATGATGTTGAATTACTCATTAATGATTATTTCATACATCTTTATACTTCTAGCAATCCTTCCATTTCTTCTGAATTAGATGATTTCTTCCTTGTTTGATCAATGAAGTGCTTGATTGTATTAATCGAATGGGCCCCTTAAAAGCTCCCGGGCCTGATGGTTTGCAAGGGATTTTTTTACAAAGAAAGACTACTCGAACATCGTTAGGCATTTTGTTAAAGCAATGTTTTTGGGACTGCAGGTTTTCCTTTGGGACTGCAATCCACTAAACTTATCCAAAATCCACGATAAGAGATATCCTTTGTATAAGCCTTTCCATGTAATATAGTCATAGTATAAGCCCTTCCATGTAATTTACAGTGTTTAATATATATATATACCGTTTCTCTTCACCACCACTACCAACACCGAGGCAACCACCACCACTAATACTAGCACTTCCTCTGCCACCACCACCGCCGCCGTCGCGCCACCTCCACCAAGAACATAACAATCTTTACATAAATTAATCGATTTAATCTCCCACCCAAATTAATTAATTCAATCTCCCACCCCATATCGAAAACCCTAATTTCCTACTTTCATTTTTTGCTGCTCTTGCACTGATTGCGGTAGCATGGATTTAGGTTTGATTTTGAGTAGAATAACAACTATTACCGATTTTGGGTGTTTCATGTTTGAGTTTCTTTTATGGGTTTTAAGGTATTGATTCTGAACAAAACCCATCTTTTCAATCATGTTTTCATTGCTTAATTTGATTAGAATTATTGAATTAGGTTGGTTATTTTCGGTTCAGTGTATTTTTGCGGTTTGGTTTTTATATCAATTTGAGGCGTAAGTCACTTGTTACGGCTTGCTTTTAAACATCGATCTAGGCATAAAAAAAATTTTACGCCTTAGAACCAAGCCGTAAAAAATGCCCTAATTTTGGCCTAGAACGTTTATGCCTTGGAAACAAAGACGGAAAAAAAGTGGGATTTGCTCAAAAAAAACTGAGGCGTAAGTCACCTAACCAAACCGTAAAAAACGAACTGAGGCTTAAAAGTTTAAAAATGAAGCGTAAAATAAGAAATGTGTCACGAAATATTGAGGCGTAACCACTAAAACCAAGGCGTAAAACTTTCTTACAAAAATACATGGTCTCCAGAGTTTTTTTACACCTTAGTTGGGCCATATAAAACAAGGAGTAAATTTATTTACGCCTTGGTAAATGAGACATAAATGGAGAAGATAAAAAGCATTTAATATTTCCATGCAACTTACGCCTCAATGGTCGTTTATCGTCCTAGGCGTAAAAAAAGTGCAGGCTCAGTTTTTCCGAATCCCTAAATTTATGCCTTATTTGTGAAGAATCTCGAGGCGTAAATTTCGTTTACGCCTCAATTCTAAGGTCAAACCAAGGCGTAAATTCTTCTGTAACCACAAAAATAAACCCAATTTTTCGATTCTATCCTAAGATTGTAATGAAAACATGATATAAATGATGAGTTTTGTTCACTAATGAGTACCTTATCCACATAGATGGAGTAATATATTTGGTGTAACTTATTACCAAGGGATTTAAAACGTTGTTGTTGTTGGTGGTGGTAGAGATGGTGTTGGCGGTGAAAACATGGAGAAAAACTTACACCCTGTTGATTAATTCAAAGTTAAACATTAAATAAGTGGAGGTGGTGGTGGCGCTGGTGCTGGTAGTAGTGGTGGTGGTACCGCTGGTAGTGATGGTGAAAACATGAAGTGGTTAAGCATAATCGACACTTGATTAGTTCAAGTTTAAACACTAAATGAAGGTAAAGACAAATTAATAAAAGTTGGATATGCGGTTTTCTACTTTTTCTGTGGGTAACCCTATTTTGTTTTGGACTGCAGTCCCAAGGGAAAATCCGCAGTCCCAAAAACAACGCATTTTTGTTATGAATGTGGTTAGGGATTTTTTTTTTTTTTTTTTTTTTGCCAACGGTACTCTTCGCCCTAAAATGAATAGTACCTTCATAACTCTTATCATAAGATTCAAGATCCTTCTCATATTAATAATTTTCGTCCTATTAGTGTTTGTAACTTTTGCAACAAGATATTTCTAAGATTTTTGCCAACCATTTAAGAGCTATCTTCCTAGGTTTTTCTTTTTGAACCAAAGTGCTTTCGTGAAAGATGGGTTTATTTTTTATTCCATTCTTGTGGCGAATGAGATATTCCACTCATTTTATTATAAAACTGATTATAAGGCTTGGACGACCTTAAATATTGATTTTGAAAAGGCGTATAATAGTATAGAATGGGATTTCTTAAGAAAGAAAAAAAAATCAGGCTATGGGATTTAGTGCTGCTACATGGGTCAACTGGCTTACAGTTTGTGTTATGTTTGTTTCCATACAAGTTCTTTTCGATGGTAGTCCTAGTGAGAATTTTGTGCATTCCAGGGGAAATAGACAAGGGGACCCCATGTCCCCTTACATATTCATTACCTGTTTCGAAGTGTTAAGCAGACTGATCAATAAAGGTATTGAAAATAAAGAAATCAAATGTTTTAAAAATTGTCGAGGAACTCCTTTAGTTATTCACAGTTTCTTTGATGATGATACTCTTATTTCTTGGATGCTAGTTTCCACAATG
>JAJJMA010267949.1:0-15377 GCA_023529015.1 Papaver nudicaule | reverse complement strand
ACCATAAAGGTACGCTTAAGCTTACGTGGGTTTGGTATGCTCATCCCACATGTTGTTTGTGCGTAAGAGTAAGAATCAGAGCAATCTTTGAAGTTGGTGTATCAGAACTTCTAAAGTGATTCTACTCATTCTTGATACCATGCATGATCTCAGCTTTAATTACTCCCCCTTACTTGATACTTTGTGAAAAGCACAACAAGTAAGCACATGATGTTCTCCCCCTATGGTTATGCATGGTAATGCAAACAACCACAAGAACAAGAACCATATGTATTCTCCCCCTATTTGTCACAAAAATATGACAAAGTAGTTTGAGACTAAGGTTTCATACACCTATAAGAACAGGTGAAGCCAAGAACTCGCATATCAAGTTAAAGATGGTATACTTAGGTAATCTGAACAACAAGATTCCTGAGTTCTCACCTTTTGGAGAAATAAAGATACACTTTCTCCCAATATTCCACATCCACGCTCCCCAAAAAGATTTGTTATTAAGCGCAAGTTCAAAAGAACTCTCCCCTGTGTGGTGTTATTCAATAAAGAACAACTGACAAAGACTAACATGGACAAGAACAATTGAATGTTATCCAGTTTTGCTTTGTTAATAATCTCTTTTCCTTAGCCAATTTCGGAAAAAGAGTTATATGATTCTGAGTTTGAGAAAACCCTAATAACCATATAATCAAAAGTTTCTTTACGTCACTACCGAAGCAATGGAAAAAGCATAACTTTTGTAAACAGACACAGCTTTACGTCACTACCGAGGCAATGGAAAAAGCTATGTTTTGTCAAATTATTGTCCGTGATGATCCAACCCAGGTGACTATGATCCAAATCTAACGATTCTAACCCAATAGCAATGATCAAAATCTAAATTGAAATATTGATGTGATTAATTAAAATTTGTACGCAACTTATGGACTTGAGCTACTCAACAACTTATGGCCGCAACATCTGTGATTAATGGATTAATGGTTGTACTCATGGTGTACATAAGAACATTTCTTGTGTCTTGTCTGTTTGCTTTACTATAAGGAAAATGTCTCTCTTACTGCCTCTGTAATTATTTTAGCCATGGAAGCACAGATCAGTATTAATTCAAACAATATTGCAGAGCCTCCCTTTATATAAGTTGTGTAGTGTTAACGTATTGGAAGAAAATTCCATGAGAAAAATATCATGTTGATATGCTCTCTGGTTTGAATCCAAAATTATCAAAACCATGTAACTATCTCCATTAGGAATCATCCAAAATTAAAAGACCTGTCGGACCTGATTAGAAAAATTAATACAAACCCAAAGTGTAGAACTATCTAAAATTGACTTATGCATCACAATCTTGCAACCGAGTTCACAATTTTTTGTGATGAATTGTATCTGATTTTGGGTTAATGAAAGAATTAACAGAGAAAAAGAAGAGAATGAGAGAGATAAAGAAGAGAGAAGAAGAAAGGTTTTTATCTCACCCTTTAGTGGTCCACCGACAACGTCTCCTTTTCTATCTCTCTTATATTATTAATAAATTTTTTTTTTAAAGAAAAAGAAAAAGTAGAAGTGGTAAACCAAAACCACTTATGTATGCGTAGTCCAATAAAAATTGGAGGAACGTGCACTCTTATAATTATAAGGGTGCACAAATTTGCACTCTCCCAATAACAATGTCAAAGCAATGGAAAACTACATTTATACTAATCCCATTTGGGAAGGGTAAATGAAAGAAGGGAGATCAATGACGTGTGCGACAGAACGTGCACAAATGACTTCCAAACAGAGATATGACATCTGAAAAGGAGGGGATACCGAGATATACCACCAACTTTTGAATTCGTGAACCTAGTTGATTATGGTTGTTTGAACGATCTTATAAATCAATATTCAAAGAACAACCTGAGTATAGTTCAGAGAATTGAACCCTAACAAGAACGTAGTTCTCGTAGATCTCAAGAGAGATGGATTCACTTAAAGGTTATGAATCAACAAACTTGCAATTACTTCAATTATATAGATCACAGACAACATAATGCGGAAGGGAAAAGTAATGCAAGACACCAGAATTTTGTTCACGAGGAAACTGCAAACCAGCAGAAAACATCGGGACCTCGTCCAGATGTGAACACCCTCAGTATTAACGGAATACAGACTCTAGCCTACTCTCAGACTTCGGACTAGAATGTATCGAGACTGAATTAACCCTACAAGCAATTCAGCTACCAATGTGCTCCTACGTCTCTTGGCTCCCGCAGAAACCTACGTACTTGATTCCCCCAGTTGACGTCCTTTACAGGCCTAGGAGTTGCTCCACTTCCCTTCATGAAGACTAGCGCTACCCTGCCTCTAACAGGACGCGTAAAAGTATCCAATTAATTAAACAAAAATACGATTGTGATTTCCTTTAGACTTGAAGTCAAGGTTAATGGAAATCAGATATAATGAATAGGGCTTATTGATCTAGCCTAAACAGTTTTACCTTCTAACGCTTGACGAACTTAGTATGAAACCTAGTTCGTGAGTTTGTGTTACTAAACTTCTAGGGTTTATAATACAAGATCTACCTTACGAAGTTTCTATCGAATCTTGGTCGTGATAAGATAGAAAGAATTCAATCGACCCAAGATACACGATCAGGAATCTGACTTCTGACCTGTGCTTCACGATCCTCAAGTGAAGTCTTTCAATAGTCGTAGTCCAAAAGGACTTCGAGATGACGACCAACCTTTATTCAAGGATACACAGAAGTGTAGAGGATTGGAATTATATCTTGCAGAAGGTCATCTATTTATAGTGATCACCAAGGGAGGCTTTGCTTAAAAGTTAAGCAACCTTGAGTAGGGCTCAAGCAAGTTCTGGAACTAAAAAGTCCATAGCTTGAATACACATTCTCAATCTTCTTCTAACTTTGGACTAGGCCAATAGTTAAAAATGACTCAATCTTGATTGAAGGTTTGCGACTTCTGGTCCAAAACATGTTTGAACATCGCGTGGATTAAGTAGTTGAATTCCATGGGCTAAGTAACGACAAGTCCGAGAACTAATCATTCCAGAACCGAAAACTCCATAATATGAAAGTTGAGAGTTTTCCATGGCTTATGTGTACGCGTTCACAGAGCTGTCTATTGGAGTTCAGGAGAAACCTTGAACTCATATGTACGCGTTCATGAACGTGTTCATACAGACTCACTCGTTCTCAGGAATGCCTTGTGCAACATATGTACGCGTTCATGAACGCGTTCACCGTTGAGGTCGTTTTATGAGACAATTCAACTTACTGTACCTATACATATTATCACGATTGTGACAAATGCAAAGGCGAAGAATCCTAAAATACCTTTGGATCTTATAAACAACATCATAGACTATTGATATGATAGAATGGTAAGTACGAAATATGGAAAGGAAAAACCCTTCTAACCTTTAGCGAGGACGTTATGATTTATCAAGTAGTAAGCTTCGGTCTTCGTCTTCAATGGTCTTCGTCTTGATTACCTAAAACTATCCTAGTCCGAGTTGTAGAGTAAACTTATCAAGGATTGTGTTTTTGTCATCTAAACTTGACAACTAACTTGAGATAGTAACATCAGTGGGTTCAACCGAGCAATGCTCTAACAACATCCACAAGACCTCCAAAGCCTTCGACCGCCATCAGCTGAAGATAAGTTGTGAAGATAAGGAACATTTGGTCATAAAGAGTAAATTCTTCTGTTTTATTGAGAAAATGTAATTGATCGAGCAAAAAGAGGATAACGAACATTATATTTATCTAGTAAGTTAAATGAATGTTTTCATCAAATATAAGTTAAGACGACAGTGTGCGGCATACTAGATCTGCGAGAATGTCATGCCAGCCAGCTTTCATTTGAGTCCAGAATATGCAACTAATCCACTGGAGAGCTTCCTTAGACTTTATTTGCTTCTCCGGCTTTATGATGTTTATACATTTCCATTTCTGCAATTTATATTTCCACACATCAGATGGCAGAACTGCAAAAAAAACTTGAGCACGACTAAAAATATAACAAACAAGGAGCAATTTATAATTCTATATAAGAGAATTCATCTTCTTTGACAAATCCACCCCAATCAATCTTGTTTCCATTGATTCCTTCTTTCTCCCTTCAAATTTTCAAATTTTTTCATCATCAAATCGATATGGCGACCAATTACACCGAGAGAGAAGATCGTGCTATTACTAATTCTTTCATTTGTGTATCAATGGAAAATGTTGCGGGGCTACTAGGAGAGACGCCGTTTTGGAGTCGTGTTTTTAGTTTGTTTGTGGAAGCCACAAATAATCCAAGAGGTAGAAATGAAAATGGAATTAGCAACCGATGGGCATTAATTAGTAGAGACATCTTGGATTTTGTAAGAATTATGAATGCTATTCGTCGGAGTCATAGAAATGCATCACGCTGAGAATTGGTCGTACGAGCTCGGGCACAATTTTATGTCCTCAACCATCGGCCATTCAAGTTTGGTGAATTTTATGAAAGAATTGTTGCAATCGCCGCCGGACATGATTATGGATTGTAGTTGCAATGTGGTTGTTGTTACAATTATGAAAGTTAGAGCAATGTTAGTAGATTACTTGTTGTTTATTTTCATCTTGCAATGTAGTTGTTGTTTCAATTAAGGAAAACTTATTCCATTGTAGTTGTAATTGATAAAAAAATTGGTTGGGTTATTTTTTTTTTACTTGTGTCATTTTAATTGAGTAAAACTTGTTCTTACACTCTCTCTACACCTCATAACGGCTAGTTTTTGCAAATCCCCAAAATTCAAAATTCAAAAAAACTAGTCGTTAGGTACTCATATTTATAAATAGACTCTTTCACAAACATTCATTTTCATAGATAATTCTTCTTCTCAAACCTTCTTCCCAAACCTTTATCTCATTCAATCTACAATGTCAAGCTCATCGTCAAATACCAAAAGGCCAACTCGATCACCACAAGAGATACTATCTTTACTACGGAAACCAAAATGAATCCATCTCAACACCTCCTCCAACATCTCCTCCTCGTAGACGTTATCGAAACATCACTGATAAACTAGTTCATGAATACTACTATACGTGTTCTCCATCTCAAAAACCATTATCTCCTCCTCCATCAACACGAAAGAAACCTAGTTTCGCTCCATTTACGTTGGAAGAAGATTTGCGTCTTTGTAAAGACGTGATCTACTATTATGAATTGCAAAAAAGTCGTGGTACGGTCAAGTGGAACTCCATGTGGCTTTATATCGAAGAGACTTCAAGTTTCAAAACCAATATGTGCGAGATGTAAGAGGCCTGTCAGACCGATGGTGGATCATACGCCAAAACGTTCATGATTTTATGCACTTGGGAGATTTGTCCGAGCTAGACTTGGGAAAGATGTTAGGGAGGATGAAGTTTATGCTAGGACTTTGAAGGTATGGAAACAAGGTAAAGGAAAGGAATTCGAGTACGAAGCACATTACCATGAGCTAAAGGATTTTCTCAAAACCTTCGAAGTATGTTGATTTATGAATAATCATTGCACTTATTACTTATTCAAGTAATTAGATGTGTTTGTAATTCCTTTAAGGAATACTCATTCGTAATTTTCTCTTAAAAAGTGTAACGAACACCTTCGAATGAGCGGATGTTTAAATCTACGTTATTAGTTAATGAAAATTTCCTTTCTAATATATAAATGGTTTGATAATATTTATAACTAACAGTAATTCAAATCCAGATAAAAATTAAAACATAATTCAATTGAAGGAAGTTACAACATAATACTAATCAAGGGGTTCAACTACCTCATCATCTGCTCCATACCCATCGTGTTCTTCATCATTTGCTTCAACACCATTAGCTGGTTCAAAACCACCACCTGGTGCTCCATAACCACCCCTTGTTGCTTCAGAACCACTACTCGTTTCATCATCATCATCATCATCATCTCCAGAGAGCACAAAGTCTTCACTCACATCATCTTCAGAAAAAATAGAGTCTACAGATGAGTAACAGTCTGAACTCGGAGTTGTATATTCCGAATCACTTCGAGTAAGATCTGAGTCATAGTCTATTCTTTCACCTCTTCCAGGGAGTGCAAAGATGTGAGCGGTAAGATCATCTCTTAACACGTGGTAATATTCTTCATTTTGAAGACTCGAGTAGTGATTGGTGGGGCCTGTTGGTACCCGATTCACTTCTGGAACAACTGCAGCCCATTCCGCATCTCGACGTTCATGTTCAATGATCATGTTGTGTAAAATAAGTAACATTTCATAATCAAATTCAAATCATGTTGTTTCCAATACTTGCATGGTTCACCAACAATCTTAAATTTACCCTGAAGACTTCCAAAAGCACGTTCAACATCCTTTCTTTTGGCCATTTGGTACCTATTAAACCTAACATATTCCGGAATGTCTAGTGTTACTGGGTAAGCTTGTACAATTGTCTTCAACCTCGGGCAGATACCATCAGCTAAGAAATAACCCATGTTGTATTGGTGTCCATTGATGACATAGTTAACCAGAGGAGAGGTACCACTAAGAAGCGAATCAAAAAGGGGAGAGTGGGCCAAAACATTCAAGTCATTGTTTGCGCCGGGCATTCCAAAAAAGCATGCCAAAACCATAAATCATATGAAGCCACCGCCTCTAATATCAAAGTACTAACCTTGTTTTTGCCTTTATGTATTCCTTGCCAAGCGACCGGACAATTCTTCCATTTCATATGCATACAATCCACACTACCAAGCATTCCAGGAAATCCACGGGCGGCATTCTCTGCTAGCAACCTTCTAACATCTTCGGTAGTAGGTTCTCGCAGGTACCTAAGTCCAAATATGGTGCATATGTTGGCACAAAATCTCTTGACATAGTAATATGTTGTGTTGCACCCATACGAGTGTAATCATCTAGACTATCAGCAACAATACTTTTGCACAAAGATTTCATCACAGCAACCATCTTCATGTGAGGAGAATGTCCCGGAATACAAGCTGCATCTAGACGTTGTGGCCATTCTTCATCCACTTTACAAAGTTTGAAGAGAATTTTCTCGAACAAACCTCGACTCATGCCTAAACGTTGTTTGAATTGTCTTGCAGTATAAGTCCCACCAGTTGTAAAGTAATCATACATCATTTGAGCATCGACTCTCTTTCTATCACGCCATAGGTGTTGGCGTGATTGCACTTGGATAGGCACCGGTTGTCTAATCCTATGTCTCCGGGCATCCAATTCTACCATGCGATGCAGCAAAATAATTTCTTCATCATCATCACTCGATGAAGCAAAATTGAGACCGTATTTCGCATTCAAACACCCACGAATCAAACTCTTTGCACCTTTACAAGCATGAATTTTAAGTCAATTTATACATTCAACACCAAAACTACTTCAATACCACAAGCATTAATCAAAAATACACCATACAACAACAAAAAATCAATGGATTTTAACAATTCATTCTAAAATCAAAGGAATCATGATAATCAAATTAAAATTGGATTGTATAAACCCTAGATAAGACTTACTAACCTTGTGGATGAAATTTCAAATTGAATGATGCAAAAGAATCGCCTTCGAAATGTTAGCAAACCCTTATAATATCACGGAAAAACTCCAACTGGTTATCTTCAAAATCGAAAGGGGGTGATTATCTATTTTCTTTGAGTGAAGAAGACAGAGTGGAGAAGAAGTGAGAAATGAGATTCAGGTCGCAGGTTTTTCTGTCTAGAAACCTATTCTTTACGGAAACTGGGTTTCCGCCGGTCAAAAGTCAAGCTTTGACTCTGCGGGAACTCGGTTTCCGCCAAAGAAATTTTACGGAAACCGAGTTCCCGCACAGAGGAAGCTGCGGAAACCGAGTTTCCGTCTGGAAATGGCTAAGACCACCGTGGTTGCCAATTTTCGTAATTTCTGCCATCCCTATATCTCCATAATCTAGGGATGGCTTATGGCACCATAATGCTTGCTCTTAGGTAAATGATATATAATCTCATTAGTTTTGTATTGCCATACAGAAGCTATACGACTACTTTTCCATATAGCATTAGCATAAAGCTTCAAAGACATTACTAGATTAGTCAGTTACCAACTTAATCCAGAGTACAATTACAATCACATCATTTCATAGATACATGTAGTTCAAGCTTTACGGTTTTTCTAATTGCATAAGGTAACATCTACAATCCCCATCCACACACACTAGCAAAAATGGTTTGTGGTGTGCCTATGCAGGTCGATATTTCTTATTTTTAAACTTTGACTTTTATAACAGAAACGTAAGGGGATCCGTTTTTGCGTTAGCAAAATAAAGAATAATCAACTATATGCCCACAAATTGCACACATACTTTGTATCTCCTACTCATATTGAATAAATAAGACCAATCCATATAAGTTAAACCATTAAATGCTGAAAAAGAGGCCTAGTGTTATAGAACAATGGAGTACATGAAATAAAATAGTAGTAATTCGATAAATTTAAATGATAGCATCTAATCTCTAATCTCGCTTCATAAAAGAGGAATTTAAGCATACACGAAAAGGCGGTAACAAAGAGGAACTTAAGCATCTAAGCGGAAGTTAAGGTTACCAATGGGTTTTACATTAGTTGCGTAGAAAAAAAAGTATTATTAAGCTACGACTATGAAAGAAGAAATGAAATAGGATTTTCAGTTACTTAACCTAATATCAATTAATTTAGAAGAACATGGATACTTAAAGCGAGACAAGGGTTGAGAGATCTTATAGATGTTACTATTAGCAGAATCCCAAACTAGTTCTCCATCAGGTAGTACCTCCACAGAATAAGGTTTAATCCCAAGTATACTCCCATCAAATACTGTCTCCACTTTATATCCATTCTCAAACCATAAATAAAATTCAGCAAACCCAAATTAGACCTAAAAAGCTCACTTAAACAGCATGGAATCAAGAATATCAATTCACAAACATTTTATCGAATGCTTTGTGAGCAATTATACATATATATATGGCATATCAGGAAATTTCTCATGAATCAATTGATTAATTCCACTAAAACAAGCAAATTAAACGTGGGTTTGAATCAAAATCACCTATTATACAATGCCAAATCAAATTAGAGTCAAGATATACCTTCGTTGACGAACCCTAAATTTGAAAACACGCCATTCAGTTGAATTCAGAGATAAAAAGCGATGGAGGAGACGAGCTGAGAAATAGAATTGAGAGATCGTACACTAGATTCAGGAGAGGAATCTAGACATAGAATTAAGAGATGGAACGAACCCTGAATGAAGGAGATGGAACGAAGGAGATGGTTTTCTCAGTATCTGCCAAACAGAGAAAGAAGATTAAAATGAAATCGAATGTTTTCTTTAATGTTTGGAAGGCAATTTTGATATTTTACGTGAGTAAGTGGTTAAGACCACCGAGTCAGGAGAAATTCGATCACTGACTCTATCAGGTTCGAGTCAGAGGTAGACCGCGAGTCAGTTCCCGAGTTAGTGCCTCTAAAAATGTAAAAACAAACGGTCTGACATCTTACTCGGGCCGATTCAGTGGTCGAGTCAGAGTCAGTGGCCGAGTCAGCCAAAAACAAACACGTTGTTAGTCTACAATATCATTTCAGACTAGGATAGAATAGATATTGGGACGAAGAACGACAGACGACTGAAGACCGGAGCTTACACACTTGATATTTATCGTCCTCATGTCAAAAAGTAAATGACTCTCTTGGACTCTTTTCATTCTACCTTTATATCTATCGTAACGTTGTCATCACTCATTGGAACTAATGCCTATGATGGTAGAAATACATTGTTGTATATATATAACCGGGGAGAATTAAATCCAAAATGAATTGTGAGAATGACCATTGACTTTGAAAAGGTCATCATCTTATTGTGGATGAAGAGACGAATCTAAGAAGCCAAGAATCACTCAAATCCGTTATATAACAAGAAAGTTATGAGTGAAATACTTTTGCTGAAAAAAAACATGAACACGTTCTGAATGTGTTCATATGCTCGAAAATATGTTCCTGAATCCTTCAGAAACATATGAACACATTCCAAACGTGTTTAAGTACGAAAATGTGACTAACTATTTAGTCAAGTTTTTGACGTCTAGTCTCTTGGGGAAGGTCTATAGTGGACCAAAGCTTAGTGGACTTGTTTTCATGCTTACGAACTTGCTTGAGACCAAAGTTAACGTTGCTTGAATCTTAAGCAATCTATCTTGGCCATTCACTATATATAGATGATCTATGTAGCACAAAAATCCCATCCTTTTGAAAATCATTGTGTGTGCTGCAGAAAGGTTTTTCTCTGTTCTTCACGAACAAAAGTGAGATTAAAAGACTTTGTTTGGGATCACAAAGCACAAGTTTCTTATCTTCTTGATAGTTGTAAAACTTTATCTAGGTTTATCATAATTCTTTATCTATTCTAAGTTCTTGTATTCTGTCGTAAGAACATTCAAGGATTATTGGTTTGAAACCCTAGATTTAATTAATCACAATCTTATATCGTATATCATCTTAGGTTGGTCGAAATCTAGTTTCGAAAGATTTAATCAACGACAGAAAACTTCGACGGCTGCACTTGTGTTATAAGTCCTAGAAGTTTCACAAGTTTTAATCTAGACCTCGTGTTAAGATCAAACTTGTATGGTAGAGATAATTAGGTTTCGTTCATGAAAACCCTAATCTACAAGTTAGGTTTCTGAACGTATAAACCCTAGTTATACATTTAGGTTTCTGAAAGAACGAGTAAACCTTAACTGTAAGAGTTTGCTTTAATAACTTCTTGTAAGTTCTGTGAAGTGAATTCGTGATTTCCATTAAACTTGAAATCATCTGAAAGAGATTATATTACAACCAGGCGTCCTTTTAGTGGCATGGTAGCGCCAGTCTTCACGAAGGGAAGTGGAGCAACTCCTAGGACTGTAAAGGACGTCAGCTAGGGGAATCAAGTGCGTAGGTTTCTGCAGGAGCCAAGAAACGTAGGAGCATAACCGTAGTTGAGTTTCTTGGAGGGTTAATTCATTCTCGATACATTCCAGTCTGAAGTAGGCTAGCGTCTGTATTCGCTTAATACTATGTGTGTGTTCAAATATGGACTAGGTTCCGGGGTTTGTCTACTGGTTGTGGTTTCCTCGTTAACAAAACTTTTGGTGTCTTCATTTACTTTACCTTCCGCATTATATTATCTCTGATCAATATAATTAAATTATTGCAATTGTTATAGATTGATTGAACCTTTGAGTGAATCAATCTCTTTGAGATTAACAAGAACTTGTTTTTGCTTAGATTCGATTCTTGAATAAAGAACTCAACTCAGGTTACTTGAATGTTGATTTATGAGATTGTTCAAGTAAAACAATCAACATACATTCACGAATCTAAAAGTAATTGTTGATAAGAAGAAAACAAAGACAAAACTAGTTTTCCCCTGTTGGGGTCTCCCTCTTTTGGCTGCTGCGCCTCACTTTTTATATGATACTTAGCAATCCACCGACTTCCCATCTGACATGTATGCTGCCGGTGACCCTAAATTACTCCATAAGCATAAGACCAGCTAATCTTCTAACGAAGCCCAATCCAATACATCTCCAATATCTCCAAATACGTAACCTTGCTTCCCTTCTCTAGCCTTCTACCGGTTCACCAAAAGACTCTCAGTTAGTCTCAGGTTAATCGATCACCAAACTCCTAACAATGACCCCATCCAGACACTATAAGTAACGGCAGATAACATCACAACCTGACTATATATATGGATTGAATTTCTGTCCAGTTCACCAACAAAATGTATAGTTAGATCCCTTGTTAAACTCTAGCTCGGAACACCCTTTAAATCCCCATCGTTCATCATCCAGAGTTAACTGCAGCAACCTCAGATTCATCATTTTTCCCTTTTTTCACGTCAATCTCTTTGACCTTCCTTACGCAAATACAGAACTATGGCAAAAGCTGGTACTCATCTTTCTTTTTACGGCCTAAGTAAGAACCACCTCCATAAACTCAAGCCACCACTGTTTTCAATTCGAATCCAACAACAACCCCTTTCATGATTCATTGAACCCAGCACATCCAATTCTTAAAACCTCTCATCTGACATTAAGTGCGTAGGGTCTTGCGAGATCCAAGAGACGTAAGGAGTGTGATAGCCGATAAGAGATCGTTTACGAACCAACTCAGGTTAAGTAGATTTGGGTATTGATTTTTGAGATCGTTCATATCTTATCATAGACTCACGAACCTAAAAAAGTTGGTTGTGTATTTCAGTACCCCTACTTTTTCATCCTTCTTCTTGAAATTTCCATGTCAATATCCGTGACATTGTTGCTCTTGGTTTAGGAGCTCTCGGTATTTGCACCATCACAAATCTTTAATTTTTTTTAACTTCGTTTGAATCTCCATCCATTTGATCCAACTCCTACGTATATACTTTTTTCTTGTTGGATAAAATAAAGACAAGCAAGCTTCATAGTTTTTTTTTTTTTTTAAAGTAAAGCCTGCTTTATTTATATGTATAATAGAGTGTTACAATGAGGTACACATTGATCAAAATACAAACAAACACACCAAGTACCCCTAAGCAAACACTATTAACATTCGCAACCTGTGTCAAAGGTAGACTCGATAAAAAGGCATAGAAGAAACAAACACTAGGGCCAAGCACATAACAAACACTGTATCCCACTTGCCGAGTCGCCAACCAAAACCATGGTACACATGTCAGGCTAGAAGAACCAGCTAACCTTTCAATAGAAAGGTCAAAGGACATCACCTCACAAACGAAAGACAGTCTGTGCGCACCTTTGTAAAACAAAGGAAGAAACCAAAACCACACCAATACACATTTAACTGTAACCCAAAGCTTGGACACTAGATCCAATGTAGAATCAGATGAAAAACCAGATAAAGAAGGACACGCTGTACGTAGAATGGAGAAAACACTACCAAACCACCTATATACATAGAGTACTAAGCTAGATACGATAATAAACTTAGTCCCCTGGGCATAAAGTGAAACCCCCTTGTAGATCAAAGAAGCGTAAAACAGGTGCTCTCCGTGAAGCAACATGTCAAACCTGATACAAAATCCTAGGCGCACCCCCGTTATATGAAACCCTACCAAAAGAAACCCATAAGCCGATAACATGAAATCTAAAAATGTAATCCCAACGAAAAATCTGTATGTGGCTGTAGGTGACTGAGTATGCATGAAGTATATATTCCCTATACTGTCTAGGGGTGAGCAAAAGACCCAAAAACCGCCGGCCCAATCCGGCCCAACGGTTTTTTGCGGGTTGGGTGTCCAATCCGCCAAAAGATGGGCCGGACGTGGATGATGTTTCTAGAAACCACTGAATATAGGGTCGGTTGCGGTTGGAGTGGTCAAAAGTCCATGGACATCCGCACCCACTAGGGTTAAGGTTATTTAGGGAAATTTAATAAAAACTCAGGGATTATTAGATATACTATGTCAGTGATTAATTTATTTATTTGTTCTCATTCTCTGGATTGCAAACGCGTTGGAAGTGCTCAAGGATGAAGAAAAAGTAATCATTTTGAATTGATTTTTTTTTTTTTTTTTGGTGTGGTATATACGGCACATAGTAACAATATGCTTTAGACTTCTAAAACTTTTGCACATTTAGATTGGGTAGTTGTAAAACATGTTTTTTGGAGCTGTTGTTTATGTTTCATTGCCACTTTTTTTGTATATGAAGTTGTGATGTTGTACAAGAATTTGGGATACCTTATCATATATGTATGTAGGTTATTTCGGCAGTTTACATGTTTTGCACAATACTATCTTCTTATAATAAATTTTAACTTTGTAAGAATCAGTGGATCATCCGCACCCAATCCACGCATCCGCGCATCCGTTGGATGCAAATCCGCCGGATGATAGATTGGGTGCGGATGTGGAATCCAAAATCCACCAAATATTGGGTGCGGGCCGGATGCGGCAAAAATCGGCCCAATCCGGTCCATGCTCACCCCTAATACTGTCACACGAGAACCATTTAAAAAGCCCAGCTGGGTCATGTTCCTCACATGAGGACGATTCGTGGGAGGATAAGGCAGAGACCTCTGTTTTGTTACTGTTAGGACACATGTCATCATTGTGAAAAATCTGTCCCACAGACTAACTAATGGGACCTAGAACTCAGTTCTTTTGATGTTATCCAGATCGAACGACTTAAGTCGAATCCCTGAGTAAAAAAAGAACGAGTGTACGTGCAAATCGTTAGCCTATCTTTATTCCTGTCAGTCCACCGAACTATATCTGAAGAACACTAAATCGAAGATTTAGATGCGAAGCAACCAAATAAGCAATTGGAATCAATTGGATGAAATCCAAATTCCACGTCCACCAAGAAACCGTTGAAATTCCATAGAAAAACGCCCATGTTATCTTCCCCTGGTGACTAAAAAACCAGTAACCAAACCAAGTTTGGGATTGATGAGATAGGAAAACCCAAGCAATATAACCATCCCAAGATATATTACTAAAACCCATTGCCGACGGAACAAGAAGAAACCAACTAGGAAGAGTTGGTACCATGACAGTGGCGTTAATAGAAGGGAAGTGAGGGGGTTGGTGTAGGGGATGGGAAGGTAGTGGTGTGGGAGAAACTGTAAGGTTGATGGAGGGCGTTGGTGAAGGTGGTAATACAAGTGGTATTTTGACAGAAAGTGGAAGTGAGGTGGTGGGGGGATTAGTGGTGATGAAAAAGAACGAAGGCTTGGAATAAAAGTCGTAATCATGAGAATACGAATTAGTTGTTTGCTCTTTCCTCGTGTTAATCAGTTCCTTCTTTTTCTTCTTCTTTGTTCCCATCTTGGTTGAATGAATAAACCAAAAGGAAGTTAACAGGGGGTTAAAGGGGTGAAATTAGATTGTTCCCTCTCAAAATCCTTGCATCAACTATACTAGAAACTTCATAAAAACCTTTAGATTGACATGAAAAAATGAAGATTCAGATGTAAATCAGAAGATTTGTGTTGGCTCAGTGAACACCGATTCACAAAGCAAGGAAGAGATAAGAAGTTCGGCTCTAGCTAATACTAACTTGACTAACACAAACCACACAGAGTCAAGCTATTCTTTTTTTTCTTTTTCCTCCTCTTCCTTCCCATCATACAACGGTGGTTTGTATTCACAATGAAAGCAATTGAATTTGGAAATAGCTGAGATCTAGGTAAAAATCGGGGAATTTGGGTTAGCTCGGTCACACACCGATTCGCAGAGCTTAGAGGAAAGGGAAGAAAATGAAGGCTTCACAGATGAGTAGATTAATTTTCCAATGCATTAGCACTTCCAATATTTCCATCTTGTTAAATGGCTCACCATGCAAATCTTATAAGCCAAGTAGAGGCTTGAGACAAGGTGACCC
>JAJJMA010267933.1:0-21020 GCA_023529015.1 Papaver nudicaule | reverse complement strand
TTTTGTCTTCTCTGATAAGTTAGAAAATGCCAGAATATCCCTCTCTAAGTGGTATAGAACCACTTTTGGTGACATCAATTCCAGGATCAACACTCTCCAGCAGGAACTTGATCATCTACACAGCACAGATATTGGTGGTTCTAACACTTCAGAAGCCATACGTGTGGAAGTAGAGATAGAGAAGTTGAATGATAGCAAGACTCGTTCATACAGACAAAAAGGAAGGGACAATTTTTATAATGAAATGGATAAAAACTCCAAATACTTTCACATCAGAGCAAACAGAAGAAGATGTAGAAACCGCATTGATTCTCTTCAAGGACCTGATGGCTCATGGTGTAATACAAGGGAATCAATTGAGAATTTACTCACTACTCATTTCCTTAACATCAGCACAACACAAAACCCTGAAGACAGCTACTGGTTTCTGCATCATGTAAAGCCATGTATTAGTGAAGACGACAACATCGAGTTAACTGCAATACCATCTGAAGCGGAAATCTACAGTGCTCTTATGACTATGGAACCGTGGACATCACCAGGCTCAGACGGTTTTCCTCCCGGTTTTTACCAATCTCAATGGGCAGTAGTGAAACAAGATGTCTGTCAGATGATACAATCCTTCTTTCATTCGGGTTTTCTTCTCAAGAAGCTTAATCAAACAAGGTTCACTTTAATTCCTAAGACGCAAACCCCTCACAGACCGGAAGATTATAGGCCCATTGCTTTGTGCAATACAGCCTACAAGTTGATATCCAAGGTTATTGCGTTACGGATGAAGAAGTATATAGTAAGGCTTATATCTCCCATGCAAACTGCCTATGTTCCTGGTAGAATTATCTCTGAAAATGTGTCACTAGTACAAGAAATTGTGCATGCTATGAAGAGGAAAGAAGGCTGGGGAGGTAATTTAGCGCTAAAGATGGACATGTCGAAAGCTTTCGACCGTTTAGAATGGGGTTTTCTTATTGAGGTATTGCGAAGGTTTGGCTTTAATGAAAAATTCTGTCAACTTATAATGCAGTGTATAAGCACGACTCAGATTCAAGTTATGATTAATGGGATTCCTAGTAAAACTTTCACTCCAACTCGAGGCATCAGACAAGGAGATCCGCTATCTCCTTATCTTTTTATTCTAGCAATGGAAGCTTTTTCTAGAGTCCTAATTTATCTGCAAGACAAAGGCAAGCTAACTGGTGTAAAGATTTCGAGATCGGCACCAAAAATCAACCATCTTTTGTTCGCAGACGACTGCATTCTTTTCTGCAAAGCCAATATAGAGCAAACTCACAATCTGTTACAAGTGATCGAGGAATTCAGTAAATGCAGCGGCCAATTAATCAATTTTAATAAATCCGCAGTATATTTTAGTGGCAATATGAGCCAATCCAGATGCAATGATTTGTGTGGCATTCTGCAGGTTAGGCAGTTAGATCTAAATGACGAACAGTACCTGGGACTGCCTTTCTTCATCAGCAGGCGAAAGAAGATACCTTTTTCAATCCTGCCTGACAAAATGGATAACAAACTTCAAAGGTGGAAGAGCACAAACATGTCGGAAGCAGGGAGGACAGTGATGGTTAAACATGTACTCAATGCAGTACCGGTTCACCATATGTCCAGTTTTAAACTTCCGGTCTCAACCATTTCTAAGATGAATTCCACCCAGCAGGCGTTCTGGAGAAACAAAAAAACTAATAGAGGTCATCATCTGATCCCTTGGCATAAGCTTTGCAGACCTAAGGAACATGGAGGTCTTGGTTTCAGAGACTTGCAGATCTTCAATAGAGCATTACTGGCAAAATCAGCATGGCGATTATACACTGACTCAGGTTCGGTTTGGGCAAGATCCTTATCTGCAAAGTATTTCCCAGATGGAATTCCTACAAATGCAAAAGACAGTAACAACACTACATGGTCATGGAGGAGCATCAGTTCTGAAATACCGTTTGTAGATCAAAACAGCTGTTGGTGTTTAGGAAATGGAGCTAAGATTCAAATATGGAACCACAAATGGATACCTGGTTTAAACAACTCACCTTCTCCTAAACAGGGTGCAATAAATCCAGGTTTTTACACACATGTATGCCAGCTTTTCTCTGATGGTGCAGCAAGTTGGAGGGTTGATCTCCTTAAGGAGTTGTTTGAGGATGAAATAGTAGACAAGATTCTGAGTTTGTCGATTCATCTAAACTGTGAAGACAGAATAGTCTGGTTGTTGGAGAAGAACGGAAAATTTACTGTCAAATCGTCATACAAGAAAATGTTTAATGAAGAAAAGGGTCATTATCAAGTGGATCAAAATATGGTTAAAGTCTTCAAAGCATTATGGAAGCTTAAGATGCTACCTCGAGTAAGACACTTTATATGGAAATGCATAGCTGGTACCCTTCCTACAAGGGAAAGATTGTCCAAACACATTTCTCATATTCAGGATATCTGCCCCTTCTGCGACAGCAACAGTGAAACGGATACTCATATCCTTATGGAGTGTGATATGACAAGATCAGTTTGGTTCTCACTTTGGGGTCTTCACTCTGATAATGGTTCAAACCTTCGTGATTGGATCTGCTCATGGTTTGCTAGTCTTTTCGGGCATCAAATCTCAGAGGATGATCTGATAAATAGGGCAACCACGGCATGGACCATGTGGAATGATCGCTGTCAGAAAGTTCACCAAAACATAACAGTCAATACTGACAGACTTCTTTATTTGTGCAGGAAAGCAACAGCCGAGCAACATTCCTACAGGAATTGTAGGCAAACAGACACATTTAATGCATCTGTTAGACAGAATAGAGACCACATTAAGTGGATACCTCCTCCTAGAGGAATTTTAACGTGCAACTCTGATGGCTCTTTTGATCCTGTTATCTGTAATGGAGGAGTTGGACTAATTCTTAGAGATTTTGCAGGTGAACCCCGGGGTGCCAAATGCTGCTATCTAGAACATGTGGAGAGTGCCGAGGAAGCTGAGTCTAGGGGTTTATGGGAGGCGGCTAGATGGATGCAACAGAAGGGAGTGCAGGCAGTACAGTTTGAGCTGGATTCAAAGTTGGTTGCTGACGCGGTTAACAAAGAGCAATACAACATTCCTTGGAAGATTTACAACTTAATTCTAGATATCAAAAATTTATTTAAGTTATTTCCTTACTGGCATTGTTACTATGTGCCTAAGGAACGGAATAAAGTAGCGGACATTCTTTCGAAGAAAGCTAGAATAGAGAGAATAACTAGGGTATGGATTCATAATTCTCCAGATGATATTCAGTGTCAACTTTTGGAGGATAAATCTTTTGTAACCCCAAGCTCTTAATCAATGAAGTTTTCCAGTTTCAAAAAAAAAAAAAAAAAAAAAACCTTGAAAGCCGGTTTTTCAAGGTTAGTTAGGCCCATGGATTTCTATATGGTATCAGTGTGTTTGGGTGGTGTGTGGACAATGTTTAGCCCGTTGAGGAATTTATTGACCCGAACCATTTATTTGAAATTTGGCCCAAAAAGGATCTTGTTTGACCCGGCCATGTGTGAGGGGGAGTGTTGAGAACTACTACAGTCATTCAATGTATTAATGGCGAGAAATCTGATCATTAGCCTAACTAACAAAGAATACAGCAAAACAATGACGAGAATTATATTCATCCCGTGAGGAAATTCTGGGAGAAATCTAGCAAGAGAGAAAAACTAGTGGGCCATCTTTAATTTTAACACCACACCCATCCCAATGCTCTGCCCACAGAGTACTGGACGTTGGATCATCCTACGGGATAAATCCCTAGATTTATCACAGTCAGTATAGCATTACTCAAACAATGAACTCAAATGAACTAAAAGAAAAACTTAATCATTAGTACTGAGCACCCAACCATACACAAATTCAAATGAACCAAAGGAAGATACATTCAAGTCTGAATAGAGTCAATAGACTTGACAACCTCACCACTTGCAACAACAACAAAAGCAAACACAAATTAAAAGAAAATTAACAACATCATGAACCTGAAAATCCGCTTAAAAGGTAGCTTTGACCGGCTGATATTAACAGTTCTACTGAACAATATCTGATATGAGTTCCAATACTTGTTGTTGGAGAGCTTCTACCATGGCCATAAGCATGTCCATTTTCATTAAACCATTGGTAAGAGCAACTTTCTCCTCCTCTCAGTTTTCGCTTGAGCTTCTAAATCGGAAACTCTTTTAGCTAGAGCTTCTTTCTCGACCTTGGCCTGAGCTTTTAGTCTAGAGTTTTCTGCTTCCAGACACTTTCCCTTCAAGAGCTTTTAATTTGTCAGCCGCCGGCTTTTCTGTCACTGGTTCTTCTCTAGTAATTCCAGGTAGACTCCAAAACGGGGAATTTGGTGGCTCACGTGACCAGGTAGCTTCCATTGTGGCATAAACGCAGTTGATCACCCAACCTTGACAGTTTGTTAACTTCCAAATCACAGGAGATCCTTTATCAAAGGTGGCTTGGAAATCGTTGTAATCACTCAGTTTATTATTACCCAAAGACAGATGTTTAGAGAAATCTAACCATTCTCCATTGTTAAAAAGATCCTTGGGCATGATGAAAGGGATACCAACTTCAAACGGAACCCAGTACATAAATATTACCGCCTAAAAGTGCTGCGGAATTAGATTTCCGTCCCATAAATATTACCGTTAGACAAATCAAAGTTCAAATCCCTAATTATAAAACTAACACAATAAACAAAAATGGAAAAAAATCCAGTAATTAGGGCAAATAATTCTCAGCAGTAAAAAAAGGAAACTAAAAAGGAAACTTACTTTCTTGATTGAATATGAATGGTAAGATTGGGTTATGTTGGAACACGATTTTTTCTTCTTTGGTATGACCAGAGATAAATTAGGGCGAGGTTTTGACGCAGACTGTAATGCCCTTTCTGAAAGTGATACGGTGAAGAAATGAAACTTTAATAGTATAAATTTGGATCTACATCTCATCCATCCATAATAGACGGACCATATTATGCCAACGTGTAAAGTCAAAAACAAAAATATATCACCACGTCATTGAAGACAAGGATGAACGCGATCACTTAGAGCTTCTCCAATGGTGGTTGTGTATATTTCCTATGTGGCATTGTGGGAAGACATCCTCTATCAACTATTTTCCTAAATATAAGGAATGAAAAAGAATCCTTCTCCAACCCATATACATATTGATGTATTGTTTATCTAGCTGTCATATTATTCTCAATTTAATTTAAAGATTTTATTAACAAAAATATATATTTTTCTTATGTTTGGTAAGTTAGATTTATTTTTAATTAATAAAGGCTGACTAGGATGGGAAGACATCCTCTATGTGAACCTCTAGATGTAGAGGTTCACATAGAGGATGTCTTCCCAAAACTGAGCCACATCATCTAGACATTGATTTAAGAGGTTGGGGTTGGAGAAAGTTTTTTGTAAAAATGAAGGTGAATCCTACGTGGATTTAAATTTTTTACCCCACACACATTCCATTGGAGAAGCTCTTAGCGAGCATTGGGCTTGCATTGAATCATTTTCGAAAAAAAAATCTGACTTGAGATATTATTATCAACAACTAATAGGGCCACTAATCTGAGATAAACAATGTTTTACTAATTAATAATTTATTATAAGATTACAATCTATTCAGGTGAATGTCTAATTCAAAAGTAAACCCCTTAAGGCCCCTTCCTGTGCAAGGGTTTTTTTTTTTGTGATTTGCCTGGCCACAAAACGTGTTTCCCACTATGGTAAATATACGTATGTTTAGCGGTCGAGAAACACTATCACGACCGAGATTCTTTCTCTCGACGTCGAGATTACTACTTTCTATCGGCATACGGAATCTCGACGTCGAGAGAAAGAATCTCGACCATAAATTCACCCATCAACGGTCATAAATTCCCTACCTATAAAAACCAACTACATCTACCATATTCAACACAAATAACACACAAAACACATCCCTCCCCCTCCTATTCGAATCACAAATCACAAATCCTCTTTCAAAACTCAAGAGTCAATGGATTTCGATTTTGATGAGGAGATAAGTATTTATCAACGACGATTTATGAGAGAGCAAGATAGGTATGCTCGAAGATTACAAGAATTGGATGAAGAGTCCGATGATGAGAGGGAAAGGAGAAGAAACATGGTTGTAATGCACTTTACCGGCTCGATCCCTAAACCTCCTGAGCCAAAAGAAGTTCAAGTTAGAAGGTACACGTTTCGAGGAAGGGAATTTTACCACCAGAAACTGATGCACGGTTATTTTCTTCCCAATTGCGTCTACTCCGACCAATGTTTCCAGAACCGATTTCGCATGCCCCGGCACTTGGTGCAAAGATTAATTAGTGAGCTTTGGCTGGTAGAGCCACAATTTAACTACCAGTATGATGCACTTAATATTAGGGGTCATAGTCCCGAGCAGAAGGTTACTGCAGCTCTGAGGATACTAGGTTTCGGGGTGCCGGCGGATTGCACCGATGAGTACCTTCGGATGGGCAAAACAACGACATTTAAGTATCTTTCTCTGTTCTGTGAAACCATTATATGAATCACTTTGGTCCTAGGTTTTACGAAAACCTACGGTTGATGATACTTTACGAATTTTAGAAGAAAACGAAGATAGGGGCTTCCCAGGAATGCTAGGCAGTCTTGACTGCATGCACTGGGTTTGGCAGGGATGCCCAACTTTTTGGCCAGGTCAGTATAAGGGTCATTACCCTAAACTAACAGATGTTTTGGAAGCTACTGCAACCCAAGATTGTTGGATATGGCATGCTTTTTTTGGTATGTCAGGTTCACAAAATGATAAAAATATTTTGCACAAGTCTCCTCTTTTTGAAGACCTGAAGCGCGGTGTGGCACCCGCCGTCAATTTCACCCTCAACGAATAAAATTACACCCATGGGTATTATCTTGCTGATGGTATTTATCCAAAATGGTCTACCTTGGTTCAAGCTTACAAGCAGCCTCATGGCCCGACAATGATGTATTTTAACAAGTTGCAAATAGCTTTTAGGAAAAATGTGGAACGAGCTTTTGGAATTTTGAAGAGGAAGTTCGCCATCGTCATGGGGCTGTTTCGTGGTTTTTTGCCGCGAGAAATGCATAAGACCATGCTCACGTGCATTATTTTGCATAACATGGTTATTGAGGAAATATGTCGTGATAAGAGTTGGACTAGTTATCCGGACGTAGATCAGATGCCTCGGATTCAACCACACCGCGGATTACCTTCAAGGCAATATGAGTACATAACTGAATCTATTCAGGATCACTCATTGTATCATAGGTTGAGAGATGATCTTTGTGCTCATGCTTGGGCAGAACATGGAGCTGAGCCGGCGGCGGCTTAAAAATTGTTATTTTTTTGTTTGTTTGTTTTTTTGTTTGTTTTTTTTTGTTGTGTACCACCATTATTTTTAATAAAATACGCGAATTTCCATAACATAAAACGTCTTCTACATTGAAATTAAACTGGTTACATCTAAATGCATTAAAAAGAAATCCTAAACTAAAAGAAATTAAACCAACAACAACAACTTCTAAAAGAAAAAAAAAACATAATCATCATCATCATACTCCTCCGATTTTTTGATTAATTAGAAATGGCAGTAACTTCATCATCATAATCATCCTCTTCTTCCTCCTCTTGGCCTCCAGCAGCTGCTTCTTCTTCCTCCATCCTTTTTTTGAGCTTGGCAACTTTCATCTGCCACATCTCCCTTTGCATCTGGTTCATGTGGGTAGTGTCAGCAGTGAGAATCTTATTCTCCTCCCATGTCCAAAAATGTTCTTTTCCGCTCAACAGCTCTATTATTGTCATTGGTGTCTTGTTTTTCCATAAACAAATCAAAAGTAAAACTTTTTTGACTGTTTTCGGCATCCGCTGCTTGTCTAGCCTTCTTGGCTGCATTTCTACCCATAAACTTGGTTACATTTTGAGCATTGGTATTCAGATAGGAGTTGGGATCAACCGTGAACTGTCCAGGTGGGGGACCAGGGGTAGCAGATGGTCCGGAGGAAGTAGAACCCGGTCCAGAGGGGCCAATAAAAGGTGATTCAAAGTGGCTCCCATAATGGGTTTGGGAGTAAGGGGAAAACTCGGGGATCTCCATGTTACCGGCCAAAATCTCTGGGTCGAACTTGGGTAACACCTTCAGGATGTAGAAGCTAGTCTCGAAGTGGAAAGGTTTACCAGTCTTGTGAATCCAGTCGGACCTGCACCTAAACTCAATATCCCTTTGACCCTCACCACTTTGCTTGTTTCGAGTGGCTTGGGTGATTGCAGCGACATACAACGCAACCTCAGTAGTAATTACACCAAAGCGATCAGAGAGGGTTCCAACATTACGAGACTTGGGGTTACCTGTCTCGCGTTGAAACTTGTCATGGATATTGCCCCAGAGAGTTTTGAACTTTTGTTGTACACCCTGAACCGAATCCTGAGTAAAGTAAACGTAACAACGAGAAATGTTCTCATCTTCATAAGTCGAGAACTTATAACCCCTAGGTTTTTTGGCGTTGTGGCTTTCTTTCCTTTTCTGTTGGCATTCTGGGTATTCTGAGAGTTTTCCTGAGTAATAATAGTCCAATTGGCTGATTCCTGACTCCAATTTCCATAACGGGGATCTTGGGTAATCACTCCATATTGGGGGTTTTGATTACTAATTCCAAAACGGGGATCCATGATCAAAAATACGGAGAAAGCTAGACAAGGATGAGCAAAAAACTCTCTGAGAGATTGTAGGAGGAGGTGTGAGTTGAAATAGTTTTGAATCAAGAGTATTTATAGAGCTAGGAAACCTGGGCCGTTGGATGCATTTAATGCAGAATTATAAGAATAACCGTCGATCGAAGCTTAGATTCTCGACCTCAAGATTCTTTCTCTCTGTCGAGAGTCATTTTCTTGACCGAAAGACTAACTAACTAGCGCTAGTTAGTCCTGTTAGCCCGGCAAACAAGCAAATCTGGCGGTTTGCCTGCCCGTTTTTGGTGTTTGCCCCTTCCATAGTGGGGCAAACAAGGCAAACACTATGGTTTGCCTTGTGCATAGGAAGGGGCCTAACCCATCATAAGGGCTGAAAGCAAGTAAATGAGAATAAACGCGAATGAGAGCGTTTTGAGCATTTTGTTAATTAAATTTTCAGTAGACTCTCTTCACATAAACCTTTTTGTAATTAATGAATTAAGGGTTTGGTAAAGGAGAGGATTAGAGGGATTTCTTTCTCTTAATTAATGTGTAATCCCCTTTGTTAATCCAATCTGTATACCAACTCCTTTTTTTTTTCGCTACATGGCCAAAGCCACAGACAACTAACACACTATTCTAACACTTCTACTGAAAGCCCTGCCTGCAAGATCAGCAGCAAGCACTCCAATTTCTTCTGGTGGTATAGTAATCCACACTCCTTCTAGCTTCTTTGCAGCGCCCGCTTTCGCAAGATGATCAACCACATTGTTCGCCTCTCGGTATCTCTGTTTGAAAGTAATGTTGTTAAACTTGGTCTGCATACTAAGGATATCTTCAACCAAACCACATAGATCCCATGGAATAGCTATTTCCCTCTTTCATAATTGGACAACATACATAGAATCCGTTTCAACTTCAAGATTTTTGATCCCTCTCTCCACAGCTAGCTTGACTCCGTCTTTTATTGCCCAGATTTCAGCTTTATTGTTGTTATTCTTGAAGATGTGTTTAGCAAAACAAGCTTGGAAACCACCACAATCCCCACGAATAACACCACTTATACCTGCCTTTCCTGAACTGTTTGAAGCACCGTCACAGTTTAACTTGCTGTAACCTTGAGCTGGATAGATCCATGAAACCAAAATGTCTTCAATTCTGCACTTAGTCTTCTTCATCTTCTCAATCACACTAAGAAGTTCTGTTGCACTCTTTAAAGCTCTGGCTAGGACTCTTGCAGGTTGAAACACTACGTTGTTGTAAACTGTATCATTTCTTCCGATCTGTATACTAACTCCAAGACTACTTTTCGCCTTTTTATTGGCTTTTGCTTTGCCACAGCACTATATATTTTTTTAATTTAATATTTCTTAGTCTTTTCTTTTTCTTGAAGCATATTTCTACGTCATATTAACATGAAAAAAATCACATCTAACTTCTATTTCTCTAGAAGCAGAAATTAATCCTTGAAGTAAAAAGTAAAAAGGTTAAAAAAACGATAACTTTTTGGCTTCTAAAAATCATTCTAAAATTATGTTGTCAAATAACTTTTAATTTTTATTGCTTTCAGAAGTCGAAAAATTGCTTTTGAATGTGTATCCAAACAAGCTATAAACTTCACAATTTGTTGTTTCCTCAATTACAGAAGATTGACTTCTTGTGTGTTCCAGAAGATAGTGTACAATTAATTTAGAGATAAAAATAAAAATGAAGAAGCATTTATCAACCAAGAAAAAATTGAAGTAAAAATAGTAAATGAAGTGATCTGCAGAAAGGATTGGATCCGAGGACCACTTACAACGGCGTTGAATACGTATGTTGAATGAGAAACTCCTAGTGTACCGAGTAAAAAAACAAAGACAAAAGCCAAGAACACACAAATATGTCGCCCCTGTTAATTTAAGTGGGTGGTAGGGAACACTTCCCACCCATATTTCACGGTTTGTTTTGCCTTTGTTTTCTGGTCAATACGTTCAGAAGGGCTGCTGTTTTCTGGTCTTTATGTGCTCTCATGGCATTTCTTTGTGATTTTAGTGGAGAATTCAAGTGGAAGTTCAAGTATGATGATCAAGATTCAAGACTTTGGGCATATTACTCTCCTTTTATGAGAGGATCTCTTTCTTTAGAAGAAAATACTCTATCAAAATGGTTGGATTATAATCCAAAAACCATTCCTTCAATCTTTTGGTTGGTTGGTACTCTTGTTGGTGTTTCGTTACTTCTCCTCACGGAATGCTCTTTGTTAGTACCTTTCTATTGTATTTTGATCTTTGATTTTGATGTTCTTGAAATCCATGTAATCTCTATTTTATCATGATTGAAATTTTATGAGATTTATCAAAAAAAAAAAAAAAAAAGTTTCAACCTAAATCAACTTCTAAATCATATCCTGATCCTCAAATTCAACCTTTATAATATAGAACTAGAAACAGGTGTGCATGTCTGAGTCCACATACGAATGCTAGCTAACTACAATAGCTGGGTCAGCACCACAATAAATGACAATAGACGCAGTGTCCAGTGGAAACTTCGACTTGAGAAATGTTCCCACGTAAACAACACGGTATAGAAAAAGACTTCAAAACAACTGTGATGACAAAAGACAACTGTGTTGAAACAAATCAAACAAGGGACAATCAAACTCAAAAATAACAGCATCGCTAATGGGGGGACCAATCCCGTCCCCCCTATAAATCCATGCCTATTTTTTTTTTGTCTTTTATGGAACAGTTGTCCCTCCCAAGAATATGGCACCCCCATCGGCAATGCTGAAAAATAATCATTGGTTCAATCCATTAACCCAATTTTTTTTTTTTTTTTTTGTTTTTAATAAACTTTCGTTGGTCTCTCATTAAAATTTGGTGCCGCCGAATCATAACCGTGCCAGGACAATGTCTTAGAATTTGGTGCCAATGAATTTCAAATTTTTTTGTATCATATTTGATCCGAGAATCAGAATAATAAAAGTTTGATTCTTTTGTTGTGATGATTATTGAGTTTCCATCTACCTAATTACAAAAAACAAAGCTAAGAAAAACCCCACCCAACTTATAATGTCCGGTTCAATTATACACTTTCATGATTCATAGTCCTTGAGTTGTTATAAACTATGGTCACAACTGCAGAGAATATTACATGATTGACTAGACAAAGAAGTCGTACCACATGGAGGGTTGTTACAATCATCTCAAAAACGTTAAAACACATTAATGATGGATAGGAATTCAGCTAATCCATGAGATTAATGACATGATTGTTGGCTCCCTTAATTTTTGCCTAATTTTGTGTATTGTCAATTCCAAGCTTGTCCTATTTTGTAGAAAAATTGTGTGCAACTTGCCTTCATAATATAGCTGCAATGTATGGAAAGTTATTTCATAATAATTCTAAACCAAGAGTCATCCAATGCTTTGTGAGTAATTCTACGTATACATCTCGAGAAATTCTGTGAAAAATCTCGTGAAGAGATCCGGTAAAGACGTTGTGGGCTTAGCATCGAGATTTGTGCGATGTAAAGTTAGAAAAAGGTCCCACTATAACTCTCTCTTGGTGGATTATTCTCGGGATGAATATCATTTTTGATGCTTTGTTTCCCTTCTATAAGCTTTCCGGACGTAGCATTGATTAAAAAGGCTAAAGAAATTTCATGTCTAAAAAAGCGGGTGTATAATGATAAGACTAACCCACAAGAAAAATCACCGGCTTGCTCTCTAGAGTTGGATAAACCATTTTTGTGTGACTAGAATTTTACTCGTTGTTATAGCAAGAAAAGTTTTCTAATAGTAATTCTACACCAACCGAGAATCATCTATTGTTTTTTCTTTAACTTTTTTTTCAAAGGTAGCATCAAAAAGGTTAAAAAATTTCATGCTTAGTGAGGCCAGTATACAACTATTAGACTAATCCAAAAGAAAAATCAAGAACTCTTATCAGGTAGAAGAACCATTTCTAGTTGATTGCTATCACTAGAATTTTACTCGTTATTATAGCAAATCTTACCGTGGAATCCAAGCTATCCCAAATATTGAAAAATTGTGGGATTATACCATTTTTTTCCACATTGTGATTAGGATTTTACTTGTTATTATAGCAAGTCTTATAGTGAAATCCAAGCTATTCCAAGTTGCGAAAAAAGTGTGACATTATGCCCATCCTTTTTCCTAGCCATAAATGGCTAAGCTCCCCATCTCTATCAAATCACACGGTCTCTACCAATTCTGGTGTTATTTATGATCCCTTTTCCTTGAAAAAAAGTTTGCTCTCGCAGTGCGAGATCATTTTTGATCTCGCAGCGAAAGCGACCCTTGGATTGGAATGGTGGGGGGTTTATAACCCTTGGATGAAAAGGTGTTTAAATGATTTTTTCCACCCCTTCATTCAACGGTTATAAACCCCCCCCCCCCCCCCAATCCAAGGGCTGTGGAGCCGCGAGATCAAAATCGCGTTCCTTTTCCTTTCACACTGTTTATCTTCTTCTGCGGAATCCAGATTTACATAATCCATAAATATTTCCATTTTCACTCGCAAATAATTTGCCTGGTGTCATTGGAGCTGACAAAAACAATTTAGGGTATCCCTTTTTTTATGCAAAGAAAATTGTATTGATAAAAATTACTCTACTACATTTTGTTGATCTTCTTCCACCCAGCTAATAATGTCTGGAGGGATATCATTGTAGTACTCAAAACTTAAACCTGACTCTCTAGACTTTTTTGCAACCTGATGTGCAACATTATTTGCTAATCTATGAATTGACTTACAGAACCAGAAATTTGAACTTGAAAAACTAGGTTTAACAGCTAATATAGTTCCCAAATTCGACCAGTGAACTTTAGATTCAGGGCCATTCACTGACATTACTAGATTATCATTATCTGACTCAAAAACAGCTTGCTCCACTCCCATGCTTGTTGCCCAATCTACAACCTCCTTTAGAGCAAAACATTCCAGTTGTTCAGCTCCAAATTCTTCATGTAAACCAGCAGCAACATACACTCCTTTAGCTCCTACGGGTAGACCTGCAGAATTACGAGCTATTAGTCCAATACTTCCAACCTTTAAATCTTTGATGAATGTAGCATCCATATTAAACTTTATGAAGTTTTCATCCGGTGGTATCCATTTTTTGATCTGCACACTATCATTATTAGTCAATGTCTTGTTCTTAGCTGCTGAACATTGGTTCATTAGATTATGTATTCTGCCTTTACATCCCTGTGTATTAGGCTTCACTTTCTGATACATCATTGAACACCTATTTTTCCACAACATCCAAGCTGTACTCATTAACCTGCACATGATTTTCTCATTCATTCCATGAGTGTTAGTTGCATTAGAAAGATAAGTATTAAACCAACTAAGAACCCAATCCTTAACACTATTAAAGCTTTGGCTAACAGAATGAATATCAATATTCATACTTGCCCAGACAAGCTTAGCATGATGACAAAAGAAGAGAACATGTTCTACTGACTCCAATTGATAATCACAAATGCAACAGTGAACATCTATGCCATCTTTATATCTTGCGATTTTATCCCTTGTAGGGATAATATCTTTCAGACATTTCCAAATGAAGTGCTTTACTCTATGTGGGAATTTAAAATCCCATAGAGTTTTCCATACTTCCTTTGGAACAGAATCCCTATTCATCTGATGTTGGACTTCAGTGCTGCATAAGGTATTGTATGCACTTTTGACAGAGAAATTTCCTTTCCTATCTGGTCTCCAAAGTAGAGTGTCTTCCCCTTCTGTAGGGACAACCATGGACAAAATCTTATTAGCACAATCTTGAGTAAAAATTGCTGTAATTAATGCATGATTCCACACTCTAGTGTTAGGATAAAACAAATCACAAACAAACTCAACAGAATCAAGGCTAGATAAACCAGTAGCTGGTTCAGGTGGGTTATCTAATCCTATAACCCAAACATCTAACCAAATGCTAATTTTAGTACCACATCTGACTGACCAGATATAGTACTTTTGGACTGTTTTCAAACCTGAGTGTATACTTCTCCACACCCATGAACAATCATCCTTTGCTTCTCCTATATGCAAAAAACAATCCTTTCTAGAGTATTTAGCTTTTAGAATCCTAACCCACAGGTCCTCAGAATTGTTGCACATCTTCCAGGCCAGTTTTGTAAGCATAGCACTATTAAAATGTTCTAAATTCCTAAAGCCTAATCCTCCTACAGCTCTAGGTATGCATAATTTTTCCCAAGCTATGAAATTTATTCCTCCTGACTCTTTGTGTCCCCACCAAAATTTCCTTTGTATGGACTCTAACTCCTTCAATGTAGTGTTAGGTATTCTAAAACATCCCATTTGATGGTTTGGCAATGCATTTAGTACATGTTTGACCATTGTAGACCTAGCAGGTTGGTTCATGGTCTTCTCTTTCCATGTTTTAAGCCTAGCATCAAATGACTGTACTATGGGTTTAAAAGCTTGCTTCTTGTCTCTTCCTAACAGCAGGGTTACACCTAGATATTTATCACTGTCATTCATGATAGACATATTCAAAGCATTAGCTAAATAGGTGCAAGAGTCAGGACTAATATTCTTACTGAAATAGACACTAGATTTGTCTACATTTAATATCTGACCTGAGAAGCTTCCAAAGTCATTGATTGTCTCCATTATACCTCTTATATTATGTGTATCTGCTCTAGTAAAGATCAGGATGTCATCTGCAAACATAAGATGAGATATTGCAGGTGCATTCCTAGCTGCTTTAACACCAGAAATAAGATGGTTAGTTTCAGCAAAAGAGAAACTTCTAGACAAAAATTCCATTGCTATTATGAAAAGGTATGGGGATAGTGGATCCCCTTGCCTTAGTCCTCTAGATGGATTGAATTCATCACAAGGAGAACCATTTAGTAGGACAGAGATGGTTGTTGTAGACAAGCATTGTTCTATAAGACTACAAAACTTATCACTAAAACCAAAATTCCTAAGAACAGCAAGCAAGAAATTCCATTCAAGCCTGTCAAATGCTTTGGATAGATCTAACTTGAGAGCCATAGTACCCCCATAACCCTCTTTATGCTTCATTGTATGAATCAACTCATGAGCTACTATGATGTTGTCATGAATGGCTCTACCTGGAACAAAAGCAGCTTGGTAAGGTGATATAAGATGCTTAAGTAGAGGTTTCATTCTATTTGCCAATATTTTTGAAATTACCTTATAAGTTATGTTGCATAAACCTATTGGCTTAAAGTCTGAAGGGGTTTTGGGCTCATCTGTCTTAGGTATCAAAGATAAGTATGTTTTGTTTATAGATTTAGGCATAAATCCACATTCAAAAAACCTTTGTACTACATTAACAATATCTTCCCCAACTATGCTCCATTGTGCTTGATAGAATCCAGCTTGGAAGCCATCTGGACCAGGTGAACTCCAAGGGGACATACACTTCACAGTATTCTTGACCTCATCACTGGTAGGTATTCTCATAAGATCAGAATTATTAGCATCAGTTATAACAGAAGGAATAATATTGAAATTACAATCATGCAGGCATGGACTAGTTGTAGTGCTAACAGTTTTGAAATGAGATGTAAGTAGGTTACCCATCTCCTCCCTGTCATACAACCAGACACCATTAGTATCTTGCAAAGCATCAATATTCTTATTGTGCATTCTTCTATTTGCTAAAGTATGGAAATATCTAGAGTTATTATCCATTTCAATAACAAATTTATCACCAGACTTTTGTTTGTAAAAATCAGTTTGAATGTCAAACCAGCTGTCTAATTCCTTAGTGAGTTTCACTATCCTATCATGTTGAGAGGTGGAATAAGTCTCATTTTGGGCTTGGTGTAGCTGACTTTGTATCCTACTAATATTCACATCAATGTCTCCAATTTCTATTCTGTTCCACTTGCCTAAACTGACCCTAGTGTTTCTTACCCATTTTGTGTGCTGGTGATCCAAACTCATCTGTGTGCCAAGCTATATTGAATTGATTAGTAAAAGATGGATGCTTCATCCAGACATTAAAAAACTTAAAAGGCCTCCATAGTTTTCTAGAGGGTGGGTCAGTTAGAAACAAAATTGGGCAATGGTCTGATCCTGCTTGTGCCAAGTGAAGGAGCTTAGCTTGAGGAAAATGCCTACACCATTCATCATTTCCTAATGCATAATCTATTCTTGATTTCCTTGTGCCAGTCCCATATTTGTTACTTGACCAGGTATAATCTCTACCTATATAACCTAAGTCAACAAGGCCGCAATGACTGATTTTTTCCTGTACATATCTATCATCCTGACTTAATAGTGGAGTGTGTATGCTTGTACCTAAATGAACATTTAGGTCACCTATCACTACCCAGGGTTGCATAAGATTTTCACTAAGATCATGCATGAAAGACCATTGGGACTCTTTAATAGCAGTGTAGGTAGAGCCATACATAAAGGAAAACAGAACCTCAGGTTTAGCAGGATGAACTTTTATCAGAACATGGATGATATTATTAAAAGCAGCAGTAACTTCACAAGTAATTCCATCTTTCCACATTAGGATTAAACCATCTGCAAGACCAACTCTGTTAATACACTCAAAATTGCAGTAACATAAGGATTTGGCCACATTCTCCATCTCTTTGGTGTCTATTTTTGTTTCAGAAAGGAAAATAAGATCAGGACTTTCTTTTCTGACTAGGGAAAATAGCTGGTTTCTAGTGAATTTTTTGGCCAGGCCTTGAACATTCCATGCCATGATTTTCATCTTCTTTGTAGTGGTGAACCTATCAGTATATCTTGACTCTTTTTTAGTTGAAAAACTTTCTTGAAATCTAGTTATTAGTAGTATATGAAAACAGATATTGGAACCAAAATTATAAAACCACTTAAAATAAAAACAAAGATTAACTGGGTGAGAAAAAGTCTGTATTACCTTAATAGCAGCCTCTGTGTCAACACCATGAAAACTTTCCTTTGCACCTTCTTCATTCATGTCATGATCCATCTCTTCAGATCCCACTGCCTCACAATTTTCCTTATTGCTAGCTCTCCTTTGATTATCACTTGCATTTGTGTCTTCACTCCTTGTCTCAGATCTATGTCTTTTGCCAGATCTGCTCTCTTCACTACCTTCCTGTTGCTCATTTGTCTTCTTACAAGCTTCACAGATGTCCATTATCATCTGTTCAATGTTATCACTAACTGGTACATTGTGTTTCCTAGCTAGTTCTTGGTAAGAGTTTAAGTATTCCTCAGGAGACAGCTCTCTTAGTTCCATATTCTCAGCTATTTCATCACAGATTGCTTCATCATGTGCCACAATGAAGCATTTATCACAGAGTGAATGTGGCTGACTTTCCCAATGATATCTCTGCCACACTTCCTTTCCCAATGGTGGACTTGTCACCCACCAGCCACCCCTAAGAAGAGGTTTATTTAGTGGAACCTTGACATATGCAGTTACCATATTGTATCCCCTAGGCCTGCAGTTCTTAGGAAAAGTCTCAATTAGCTCACCCAGTTCTGCACAAGCATCCTTGACAAACTCCTCACTCTGATGTTGAAGAAGCATATTCATAAACTTGACTTCCCAAATCTGGTGGGTGAACTCATAATCCTGGTACGCAATAGCTGTAGAGTATTCCTGGAGATTCATATGATATGTTATAAAATTTCATGGAGCATTCTTGAGAATCCTCTTTACATCAGTCTTACTGTTGAGTTTGAAAAGAAACAGATTCTTTCCAACAGCTCTGACCTCCCTAGCATTATACCTCTTCCATAGCCTATTCATCTCTTTCCTGATCTCTTTGGTTTCAATATCTTCCTCTGTCATGAGTTTTCCAATTAAAGAAAAAGTCCATTCGTCAGCTGCTTTTGATGCTGCTTCTTGAGTTCCAACATTTCTTCTGATGCTTAGAAGACTGAAATCTTTGATATTGGTTTTTTGAAGTTGAGAAGTAATTCCAGAGACTTGATTTGAAGAAGAAGAAGCCATAATTTTTGTAAGCAAAGGATTTTTCGATGAGAATGGTGGTATCTTTCCTTGCTTGTCATTCATTATAAATGATAGTTTGTTACCCAAGTTAGTTGCATGAGATTTATCTTCATAACTGCTGGTATAATATGCATTGAATGCCAGGATATTTTGCTTCCATACTTCGCTTGATTTGTTATTTTCATCCCGAAAATTAGGACCTATGATGAGAGAGTGATTTAAGCTAGGGATAGAAATAGCTGGAATGCCATATTTGCGGGTCAAAGAAATTTTTGATTGAACAATTAATGGTTTCCTGAAAGTTAGGGACGGTTTGAGCGGATTACTGGATTTTTGAATTTTGAAATTTTGATGTTGTAACTGAGTTTGAGTGAGTCGGCCATACTGAACCGCGATTTCTTCAACATGATAATCAAAGAAGAACTTGTTGCAAGAGATATACTGTTTCATACTGATTGAGGCCAGCAGGATACTGCTGGTTTTGCATACTGCAATAGTTGGATATAGTACCTGAAGAAGGATCATACTGATAACAAAGAACCCATACTGTGGAGTTGTCATAATGGTGTTGTCATAGACACCTAATAGTGCATATTTTCCCATCATTTTAGAGGTGTTCATATGCCAAAATTATGCTATTTTTGCATTCTTAGGCCAGACTTTGTATTTTCTTGCTTTCGAGTACTTTTACTTTTATTTGGTTGTTTTTTTTGTGATTTTTGTAGGTTAAATAAAGCTTGTAGATCAAAGGGGCAGACTGGAGAAAAATAGAGACCGGACCTGGATTTTTAACGGGTGCGAAATGATTTTTGCACAAAGAAAGATGAGGTCCAAAATGGTATACGTGGTCCAAATTGAAGGAAGAGGTCCAAATCAAAAGGAGGCCCAGTTGTAGATGCCTGGTGCTATATGCCCGGTTCTCTGGTGCATCAAGCTTGGTAGTTTAGATTTTAATTTCAGTAATTTTTTCACTATGTTTTAATTTCAAAGCTAGGGTTTAGATGAAACCATTAATCTACTTCTAGAAATTCAAGCTCTTGATTTTGTTCTTGGTTTAATTCTTTGCTTAAATGTTTTGCTTTCACCTTGTATGCTGCAATTGCTGTTGTTACATCCTTGGTAGTTTGATTTACCCTATGTTGTTGCATCTCAACTCATGCTTAAACTATTATCTTTACTCTAAGACTGGTTGTGCCGTAAAAAGACAGCCAGTGCTCGGAAGTTACTGCCTTAGTTGATATTAAACTTATCATTTTTGATATCCCATAGAAGATGCGGAAGACTTGTATCTCCCCCGCTGATTCGTTTTATGGGAACGGAGCAATTTCATTAGCTAACTATCTAGGATAGTTAAGTGGTGGATTCAACTGCCCTAGTATTCCTTTTATTGTTTTCAATTTTGTAACCATCTATCTCGTCGTATCGACAAAACCCATGTTTTTAAATTAGTACCAGTAGACCTAGAAGTTTAGTTTCACCAACGTAACTCCCTGTGGATCGACCCGTACTTGCCGTTGTCCTTCATTGTAGACACCGTGCGCTTGCGGTCATATTATAATAGTAGGTTCACGAGCCTACCATGTTGACTTGAGGCTGTAAAAAGAAAACTAAGCACACAAACTCATTAGCAACAGATTAGAGGAATATCCGAAAAGCTCTTTTATATAAGTATTGGTAGTAAAATGTTGAGTATTGAGTAAGATCAAGAATTTTGTAAATCAATCATGAGCTTAAAACAGAGAAGATAACCATATAGGACAGAAAACATAAATTAAATACAAGATAAAGAGAGAAAAGAACATCAAACCAGGATTGTAGCAAAGATGGGAAGAGTTGAAATCATGATTTGATTATACTTCTAGCAAAACATAGATTTAAAATGGAAGAATTTCTGAAAATTTTGATGGTCAAACTCAGACGGCCAGAGTCAATTCAATTCAATTTCGAATTTTTTTTTTTTGATTCTACCCGGGTTTGAACCCATATTCAATTTCGAATTTGAATCAAGGCCGAAGGTGAATTTGAATCAAGGCCCAATTTAGGGTATACCTACTGTTAACGAAGCTAACGAATACAAAATATGCCTCAAACTTTTTTCGTCGGCCCGAATGACGCAACTATAATTTGAGTAATAAAAAATAAAAAAAAATTTCTTTATTACTGGAATTTCCAACGCGTTCTAAACACGGTCAAATCTTTGTGTGTCTTGTCTCCTGTCACTGCTTACTTTCTCTCTGTCTTCTTCTCCAAAATAATATTATTAAATCACTCTAATTTTTCTTTTGTATCAAAAAAAAAAAAAAAAATCACTCTCATTTTTCTTCCCTGTCTCTCTCTCTCTCTACTTTTTCTTTCTTTCTA
>JAJJMA010267927.1:0-10774 GCA_023529015.1 Papaver nudicaule | reverse complement strand
TTGGATTATGTAAACATATCTAATTTGAGCGATATTCAAATCAAACTGGAAGAGAAAAAACCAAAAATTGAGATTTCTAGGGTTTTTGATGCTAACTAGATATGTCGCTTTCCTCTCCTGAATTCCTTAGATGTTGAATCTCTATCTGAAATTGAAAATCAAGTGATTATTAATTAATATGAAACTCTGGAGAAAAAAAATGAATGAAATTGAATCTCTTGATCTGTTTCTATTGTTCATCTTCAATGGATAGAACAAACGAGAAGAACAAGAAAATGATGATGAACGATTGTTTTATGCTGCTGCTGATATTCAAAAATCTGATATCTAACGGAGGTTTTGGTGGTGTTGGTGGTAATGTTGGTGGCGTCGATGATTTGTTTTTATGCTGGAGATTAGGTTTTGGAACCAAATAAGTTTTGCAGTGAAATCAACTGAAACTCGATCTAAATCGATTGTTTGGGAAGGTGTTGCTGGTGGTGGTGATTAATTTGGTGGAAGTAATGGAGTTGGCGCTGGACCTGGTGGTGCGATTAATGGAGGTGGCGATGGACCTGGTAGCGGTGAAGTTCTTCATAATTTCAGATCCAAAAGAAATCTGAGCAATAATATACGAAAGGGTAATATTGGTATTACGGATAAATTGATTTTCTTCTAGAAGGATGTGGTCTTCAAATTTATCCCTTGAAGGATAATTGTAAAGGCCCAAGGGAATGAGGGACTTTTCTTCCATTTCCTCAATTTTGAACTATGTATTTTTCATTCTCACGTCGCCTCATAAAACTCCAAAATTTATGATATTCGTTGCCCTGTAAATTTTAGACTACTCAGTTGCCTTGACAAACAATTTTTTTTATGTATTTTTGCAAACATATCTCTATTTTGTTTGATCACATTTGGTTATTGGTTCCAATTTACCCTCATCGCGGAGTATCGTACAGTATTCTCGTAATTCTGAACTTCCTTTTTTAGTTTTCTATCCAGTAGGTAGAGACCAAAATCCAGTACCTGATCTGTTGCATTCCTGATACCGTCTATTGTTTCAATCTTAAGTTGCAGATCTTCATAGATGGACTTTCCATAATTTCTCCATAACACTTTATTTCAGAGAGCATTATGATAGTATTATTCCGAATAGCAGTCGTAGGTCGCATCCCTTTTCCATAAATACTGCTTCTTCTATCGTTTTACCCCATTCCATGTCATCCTTCCATATCCTCAGACATTTATATGTCGAATTAGATGCCCATACAATGTTTCCCTTTCTTCCTTTCTCTGTAAATATTCGTTCATCTTGTGTCCACATGTTTATTGAATTGTTAGACATCAAATTAAATAATTAGCTTTATAATTAATTCTTGGCGTATACACATAATTGGCCTATCCTCGACGTTGGTAATTCTTCCACTGATCTGATAAGTATTTAAGTTTTCGTAACATTTACGACAACATAGACTTAATTAAGCTTTAGTCTCTCATAAAAATTGGTACACAGGACATGAAACACACCTAAGAATGTTTCAAAAATTCTGAAACCACATGACACACCTACTAACATGAAAACAATCTCAAACAAACCTTATTAATTTCACTAAATTATATATCGCATTCGTAGATGCATTATAATTTGGGATGATTATTGCCCATTAATATTAAAAATTGGCTTTTGTGTTATTTGTTTGTTATTCCCACCTTCAGATTGAGTGTCGCCGTTACACACTGCACGGTTGCTGATGAATTATTGTTTCAAAAAAAAAAGCACCCTCGTTTATCGTCTACGCCTTATTCTTTGTGCCTTTTCTAGTGTTTGTTTTAAAGAAATTTTAAAAAAAATTGTTAATTTGTTAGCGATAGATTTGTGACCTTTGTTGTACCAAAGTTGTACTTAGAGAAAAATTCATCGGTATAATTGTATGTCCTCCAAATGGTTCCAATAGAGTCGTAATTGGTTTTCTCTTGCGCCAAATTGTCATCAGAATCTCCATCGGGTGTTTCTCATTCTCCATGTTGCTATAATTGTTTTCGTCTGTCATATTTGTATTGTAAATCCCTGTGAACATCCTTTTTGCATATCCAATGTTTGTTTTGATAGTCTGGCATTCTTAGACCCAGAACCGAGAATATGCTTTTGCTTCCTTGGTAGTACATATTTTCCACAATATCTCGAAACCGATTTTTCAATGCAAGACTTCGTATAGTACCTCAAATACAACCCGGTGAAAGTAAGTATATGTGCACAATCATGTTTGAAGTTGTCAATAGAGAAAACTTTGTTGATTGCCACTAACGTTGAGATGCTACACTGGAGTAAATCCTCTGCCACCCTTCCCGAGGACACAAAAGTTGTCGATCTAGCATTGTCCTCTATCTCTATCCGAAATCTGCATAATGTTTTTGATTTTATTTTATTTTAGTCATATTCTTGAATATGATTTATTGGTTAGAATCATAGCAATACTGATGAAATGGTTATTAGTCAACTTTGTGCTGGTTTGCCCAGTCGTTTGCAAGCTTTATACTTCGATTTTATTTTGTGATCTCCGATGAATTCTGCATTGCACGTTGGTGGCGATTGTGGCGGTGTTGGTCAGTAGTGGTGGAAACGTTGGTGGTTGTTAGTGGGTGGTGGAGGCGGTAACGTTTAATGGTGGTGGAAGAAGTAGTGGCAATGGCGTTTTTAGCAAAATTGATAAAGATGGGTACCAAATATTCCGCAATGATATCAAATTATGTAGGGAAAAAAATAACCATGCGGTCACTCAAATGGTACCCCTATTGTTTTCGGTACTTGCCCATAAAACACATCAAGGACAAATTAGGCTAGAAAAAGGGTTGAGATATCGACACGTGTCTGAACCAAATGTTGTCGTTATATTGGGTCTCCCTTATCCCATTAACCCCCTAAAATGGTTATGGGCCCTCCTAAATCCGTGAATGACCATTAAAAACAATGTTATATTTTGTCCTATGTGTTTTATTAATTAGTGTGTCATTAGTATTTTTATAATCAATAATTTATTATTTAATTATCATAAGTGTTTCATTATTAATCAAATAAATATAATTTTTTCATTATATGATAATTTGATAAAAATTATATCAATAGCCATTGGTCGCGATTGTGGTGGTGTTAGTCAGTAATAGTGGAAACTGGTGGTGGTTGTTAGTAGGATGCTGGAGACGTTAACCCTTAATGGTGGTGGAAGAAGTAGTGGCAATGGGTGGTTTTTGTAGTGGTAGATATTGGTGAGTAATGGGGACAATATTAATTTTGTGCCGTTATTGCACGGGATGTGTTTTATAGTTTTTGGCACGATTGATAAATATGGGTACCAAATATTCTGCGTTGATACCAAATTATTTAGGAACAAAAAGTAGTCACGAGAGAATCAAATTATCGTTTTCCATTTTGTATTTTCTACTTTTTCTAAAACGTAGAAGGTTCTGCAGAATCAAACGCAAACTTGGATTCATGGCTTCGGAACAAAAACTTAAGAAAACAGTTAACATATCGTTACAACATCGACAAAGTATAATGTCATACAACACATAACATATAAATTGCAATTTCTCTCGAGGATGTCTGCATATTCACCACTTGCGTAAAATCGAAGTTTTTGGAGGCCAATGTTGATATAATTCTTATAACATTATCATATGTAAACAAACATTTATTATATATAAGATTTTTTTTTAAAAAAAATGAGACTTTTATTATTAATGAATTATTGAATATGATAAATTAAAAATTAATGACACACTAATTAATTAGCACATAAATATAACATAGTTTTAATGGACAATCATGGATTGGAACAATTAATAACCATAAGGAGTTTAATGGGAGATGAATAACCCAATACAACAACAACCCTTAGATCTCACACTTGGCGAGATCGCAACGGCCCGTTTGTCTAGGCCAACTTGTCTTCAATGTGTTTTTTTTTTTTTTTTTTGATACGAAGAATTAATTTTATTAATCATCTGATCGTAGAGTGATTATCTCTATCAATCAAACTAATAACCCAAGGTTCAAAATTACAATAACTTTCAATGTTGAGCTTCTCCTTCCTGACATGTTTAGCAACATTGTCAGCAGCTCTATTAAAATCTCTTGAAACTGAATTAAACTGCCATACATTAAAAGAAAGCAATAGTCTTTTGATCTCTCGAATGTAATGTTTATTCTCCCATCTAACTACTGATTCATCTTCATTGATTGCCTTTGCGACAACATCTGCATCCGCTTCAAATATTACACTATCCAGCTTTAGATATAGAGCCCACATAATAGCCTCCTTAGCTGCAATACACTCAGCCTCTTCCGCATCTATGGCTTCTGGAGAGTAACTTCCTTTGACCCCTTTGCAAAATCATGCACAATTACGAAGTAATAGTCCAATACCCATACATTTAGAACCCAAATCGAATGAGGCATCCAAATTAATTTTGTAATGATTAATTGGGGGTGCTTTCCATCCACTCGAGGTGACTGTTGGCCATGTATGTACTATATTAGAACCTGCAACTGGTAGGATAAGATCATGGTTAAAATTGATCAGGTGATTTTTAATTCTATTGTATGTACTGATAGGTCTAACTCTCTTCCCCTCATAGGTGCACTCGCACCTCTCCTTCCAGACAACCCAACAGCAGGTCATAAGAGTGTGAATCCATGACTGTTGCTCGAGATTGGTATTAATAGAGCCTGGATTATTGAACCATGAAACCACCCACTGCCTCACTGACTGTACTGAGTTCCCAACTTGATCAATATTAATTCTAACATTCCCCATACAGCCTTTGCATGGCTACACTCCAGCAAGAGGTGTTCAATACTTCCATCACTGTTGTTGCATATAGAGCACTGATTTCCAGACATCCAGGCAAGTTTGACAAACTTAGTTCTTGGAAAAATAGCTTCTTGGAGTAACTTCCAGACAAAAATGAGAATTATGTGTGGTAGTTTTGTTGCCCAGAGTAACTTCCAGACTTCCAGTGGCACTGAGTTGTCACTGTGATGTTGCTTTTCATTCTCCTCCATGATACAATGGTATGTAGATTTTATAGAAAATTTCCCATCTCTTGCTGGTTGCCACACTAATTCGTCATCCTCTTGGAGATCAATAGGTATAGAGAGGATCTCTTGCACTATATCCTCAGTAAATAGTTGATGGAGCAAGTTAGTATTCCAATTTGCTGAGTTCTGCATGAATAACTCGTGTACATACGTAAACTGAGAACTGAATTCAGTGATAGGGCCGTAAATAACCTGATGCTTGCGAATCCATCTATCCAGCCATATTAATGTTGTCTTTCCATTGTGAACAATCTTGAAATGGTGTTTTCGAATGATATCTCTGCCTATCTCCATGCCCTGCCAAACCCACGATACTGTCTTTCGAGTTTTCGTATCATGTAACAGATTTTTATCCTTGAGATACTTAGCTTCTAATATTTTTACCCACAAAGCTTGCGGCTGTGTTATGAATCTCCAAGCAAGCTTTGATAAACAAGCATGATTCAGTCCTTGTAAATCTCTGAAAGCTAGGCCTCTTTTATTCTTTGGTCTGCATAATACATCCCATGCAACGGGGTTGTGACCATGGTTGGAAGTGTAACCCCAAAAGAATTTCCGCTGAATAGTAGTTAGTTTATCAAGTAGAGTAACAAGAAACTTGAAATTACTCATCTGGTATTGTGGAGTGGTATTGAGTACATACTTCACCATAGTAGCTCTCCCTCCTGGATTCATAGATTTTGATTGCCAACTTGCCAATCTTCTCTCAAAAGCTTGCTTGACATTATCAAAAGCTTCGGATTTAGATTTCCCTATAAGCAGGGGTGAACCCAAGTACTTCTCATTCTTATTCATGATCTTCACACCTAGAATTTCTCTAAGACAGTTGCAGCAATCTTCCTCAACATTGCTACTAAAGAAAATAGCAGATTTGTTAAAGTTGATAACTTGTCCAGATTGCTCGCTAAAGATTCTCATCAAATCTTTGAGTTCATAAACTGAACCCAAATCAGCTTGAGTGAATATAAGACAATCATCTGCAAATAACAAATGATTAATTGAAGGGGCTTCCCTTACCACAGAGATCCCTTTAATTTTGTTGTTGTTGTGTTTTATATTATTGATATAAATTTTCGTCGCAAACATATGTAACGGTGGAAATTTCATATGAAATATCGTACCTTATGCAATTTGTTGGAACATATGGAAAGAACGCAATCCATATATGTTTGAGGTAGAGGCAAAGGATAAAGATGCGCAAAGGATCGTTCTAGACATTAAGGCAACTGTTTTGTACTGTGTTCACCAATTTCCTGTGACAAGTTCAAGATGTAATGTGTTGCTTTGTTTATTGCGGGGGCTCAGTGGGCTCAGTGGGCTCTTGTCGATGAGGTGAAGTTTTTCAAACTTGGTTTTTTTTGGGCTGTGATGATTTAATGAGGACTGTGGTCTTCCAAAATTCGTCACAGTAGAAAGCAAAAACCGTGACGATTTTCACAAATCGTCACAGTACAAAGAGGAAAACTATGACGATTTTTTGAGGACCACATCCCCTATTAAATCACCATAATCCCCAAAAAAAAAACTAGGGTTTTCAAACAAATTTGATGATTAACACTTAACTAAATAATGTATCGCTAGAAGAATGACTATCAGCGACCTAATGAAAGTGCATCTTTAAAATTGTCTTTTATCAACAATTAATTTTGTCGCTGAAATAAAATTTTAGTGATAATATCAATATAGGTCGCTATTTATGTGATTTAGCTACAACGTGAAATATGGTCGCATTTTTTTGATTTAGCGACCACCTTAGCTACAATTTTAAAATTTGTCGCTAAAGGTGTTAATTTTGCGACCAAAATTTCATTGTTGCTGTTTATTATATACATCGACCAAATTCTCTATGTCGCTGGATTTTGTCGCTGATAGCTTAGTTTTTGTAGTGTTGGGTTGTTCCAAATATCCCACTCTTTTCGAATTCTGCCTAAAATCGTCATGAAATTGAACCACAAGTATGACGACTTCAACTTTAACCAACATGGATGTTAGTCAAGTCGTCAGGGTCAAGACAAATACCTTGACGATTAGAGTTGTGATCCTTTGAACTTTCGAAGTTAGTGTACTCAAAAAATGATGTAGAAAAGAAATACTTTAAAACTAGTTATAAATACTTAATATTGCACTCCATAAGTTTGATTTTCACATACAATTTTAAAAATATAGTTGTTCGAACAACTCACACACTACTTGTCAAGAATGTTAATAATACGAAAAGCGTTATCGGTTATCGCCCAAAGTTGCATAGAGAACTCGTATTTCTTCTTCCACTCCAGAGAACTTGAGGTAAAAATACCTAGGGGATTATGCAGGTGCACCGGTGGTAGCAGACAATTCTCCTTGAGCTTCAACCCTATAAAATAGAATTTAACAAACGCCATAATAATTCTTCTATTCTGAATCTCCGGTGTGCAACCTGCCTTCAAGGGGATAAATGTGTAACTCCATGCAGGAAACTTAGGAGTAAAGGAGTGCACAACACAATGAAAAGTATCCGTTAAAAGTTGGCCACACTCAGGCATTTTCATCCAATATTTATACCCAGTGTTCTTAGATCCCTTACGCGCTTTCACTCTAGACAACAACTCTTTGAATTTATGTTCTAGAGCCATCTTATTGCACCCATCAATGCAGTCTCCCTATCCGTTATTATCACCCCTGGAGTTTGACCCTTGTAGTCGTTCAGTGCCCAATTGTAGTCCCCCTTTGTCTTGTGTTGCAAAAAACACCAAGCCACAGTAAATGCCAATTTCTCTGAAGTCTGACCCACGATGTTCAGTAAAGGCAGATTGTACTTATTGGTTTTATACGTGCAGTCCATCATCAATATCTGAGGGAAGCATAAAGCTAATTCTATCATCTTGGGATGAGCTAGAAAAATGTGTGTCACCTTGTCTTTCATTCTGATCCTTTGATTAATGTAATAGTTGTGTTTCTCTGCCAACTAAACCAATTGTTGCATAACCAATCTTCCATCCCATTTCTCCTTTGTAACATTGTTCTAGTGTTGTAAATTTGGGATAGTGTAGAAAGGTTGCCTTTGAACTTCTCTTTAATCACACTTAGAATCTTTTGCGGTGAAATTCCTTTCATCTCCCTCACTATTTCAATTTCCGCTTGAGTCAACTTACAACATAAGCATATCCAACAATAGAATCAGGTTCTGGATGGTTGTGCCAACCACATACTACATGCTTCAAATACCATATATCGTCACTACCCCTCACCTTATTGAATATCATCCTTAAAGGGCAATCAGTCTTCTTTGATTTAGTCGTGGACACTTTTCGCTTGGTGATGGTCTTCCGCTGATAAACATCACCCTTCCTGTGACTTACAAATTTGCGTCCATGCTGGCAAATCATATGAAACCAAGTCTTTCAAACACTGTTTCTCTGCACAACCACACACATTATTTCTTTTGCTGTCGTTTTAGCCCACTGTAATGCCTCATCTCTACTTTCCCATACATACTTAACAAAAATGCTTAATTTCGAAGGATAATCAAGTGACATGGAAACATGCATGTGCCAAAATAACAAAATTAGCATACCTGATCTATTACATAAAAATCGGTGGTATCTTCAGTTCTCATTTTGAGGGCTTCGGGTTGATCGTCTACTTCTTCCACATCCAACAATGGTAACCACATAGCAAGAGGTCATCAGAAATACCACAAAAGTCGTCAAGGTTGTTTCTAATTGCAAGCCGACTTAATTTTTTTCAAGCAAAATCGTCATGGTTTCTAAAAACATCATGACGATTATGTTGGTTTTTTGGGACAGAGTGGATATTTTTGAGACCCCAAAATCGTCACTGTTATAAATACAACCATGCCGAGCCGCATCTAATGGCCCCACGTAAATTTGCATGCCATAAAATCATCATGGGTTGAAGTACAACAGTGGCGATTGTTCATCTCTGAGTGTGTTTCAAATACAAGGTCGTCAGGATTATCTAATATACCTTGTCGATTTTGAAAATCTTCGAGTTATTATACACAGACTATAAAGACTCTGGTCTCGAAACAAGCATGATTTTGAAGATTTAACGAATTTCATACAATCACGACATTTTAGGATGCATAACTCGTTGTTTTCACCATTAGGTTGTTCATTTGAGTGATTTTGAGACTCGTTGAAGTCAAAAGGATCTTCGTAAGCATGAGAGTTTTGTTCTTCATTGTACAATCGAGTTTGATCGTGCAACATCTCCATAGTGGCTTCATCTTCTATATTATTGAAACATGATTGATCAACACGACTTAAGAGAAACTCACGATCCTCTTAGGACTTGAACCACTCATTTCATAAACCCAAGTTTTTCCCCCTAAACCATCTCCTTCTCCTTCTTCTCTCTCTAAACAAATAATTTTTTATCATAACCATAATATAACCCTTCACACTAATAATTTTTACTAATCAAATGGAGTTAACTTCTAATCATATCAATCTCTACTAATCAAGAGTTGTTTTGTATTTAAAAAATATATATTTATATGGGATGAAATTTTTATTTCATTGTAACACTATTTTAGCCTTTAGTGTCCGCCCCTAATCAAAAATCCCTCGCCCTTAAAATAGCGAGGTTTTAATGCTGCCAACTGCCAACTATACTCTCATCTCCCAAATCCTTATTTAACGTTAGGGATATCCTAGAAGAAGAGGAAAAAATGTGTTTGTAACTTGGTCTAAACTCATTTTTGATCCCGATTTTGTTAAGTTGCATTTAGATAGTACCAAAGAAATAACTGTGGTGTAATTATTAAAAGTAAGAAAGCGCTGTATTGGTTGTATTCAAGTTATGATGGAGTTGTTTTTGAATTGGAACCCCCTATAAATATTTTAGATAACCGGAGATTATTATTACATTGATGGGTTCATGTGATGGATTGGTATACAGCTAGAATTCACGGTTGATATCATTTTTTCTCTGGAACCCAGCCACAAAGGAATACAAGAGATTGCCCAAATCAGAAAAAGATAATATTGGCTACGCTAGATTATATGGTTTTTGTTATGATTACAAGACCGATGATTACAAGGTTGTATACGCTGCTCTAGGTATCGAGAATTCTTTAACAGAAGTCTATTCTTTGAAATCAAACTCATGGAAAAGCTGCTTTCAATCCACCCAATATGGGTTTTGTTCCAATGAAATATCGGGGTTGTTTTTCAATGGAGCTCTTCACTGGTTGCGGTTGGTACAAAAGACTCCATACTCTCAATGGATACGAGTGAAGAGAGATTTGAAGAACTGCACCTACCAATCTTACCAGCAGCAACTCAATGTAATATGCATATGGGAGTGTTGGAAGAGTATCTTTGTGTATTTGCTCCTCTTGGAGAAACTTTGGAAATATAGGTAATGCAAGTTTTTGGGCTTGGGCCTATCTTTCTTAAATTTTCATGAAGTTAAAATATGGCTTACTATTAATGGTTTCACCTATTTACCACCTACACTTTCACTCTTTTCCACCCACCTAAAATCCCACCTACGTTTTCCCTAATTACCACCTACAAAAAATTGTAGAACTCCTATTTCCCACCCCATTTGACTTTACTATCTGCACCCACTATTAATTCCACCCAACCAAAACCTCATTATACCTAAACCTAAGAAAACCCATCGAAATTTTTTTTTCTCTCACAGAAAACCGATCTCCATTCTCCTTCTCCTTCTCATCCATCAGTT
>JAJJMA010267924.1:0-13479 GCA_023529015.1 Papaver nudicaule | reverse complement strand
GAGAATCATAATCCAAGTGATTTTTCCATGGAGGTCTCATCTCGTTTTGGTGCATATGCCTCTGATCCTTTGGGCTGCTCTTTGGACCCTGAGTTTTGCAAGAATCTTGGCAACGTTATCGGGGGTGACTGGCCCCGAATGGATTATGATCTTCGTCATCCGCCTTTGTCCTACGAAGAGAGCTTGGCTATGCTTCAAATGGTGAGTTTGCTTTGCGTTTGTTGTGTGTTGGTTTATGTTTTGTTTTTTTGGCTAAGTGTTGGTGCGTAATGTCTTGAAAAAGTGACTACCATGCCTCTGGCCATTTGGCTTATACCTTCGACTTGTTTAGCGAAGCTGATTACTATGAGCGAAAGTTCCTCCGAATGCAGGAAGAGCTTGCCAAAGAGAAGACTCGCAGCGCTCTTGAGAGGAAGAAGCTAATAGGTAAGGATTTGTTGTTTTTGTAGTTGCTGCGTTCTTTTTTGTAGCCATTGTTCTGAGAACGATTTGCTGCATTCCAAAAGGCGAGTTGGAAGAAGGCGAGAAAAAAATCAGTGAATCCAAGCTAACTTTAAGCTATCCCTGTGATGGTCGGAAACCCTCGCACAGTTCTTCTGGTAGTAGGAGTCACCGAAGTGAGATTGATAAACTTGTAGAAGAGAGGAACAAAGCCTTGGATGTTCGAGATTATTATAGAAAGAAAATGCACGAGGCTGAGGGCCATCTAGTCGAAGAGAAGAATAGAAACACGAAGACCGAACGTCTTCTTGAGGAGGAAAGAAATAAGAATGAGACTATTGCTAGAGAGAATCACTTTTTCCAGCTAGATGTAGATCGTTTGACACGAGAGCGAGATGTTGCCCGCGAGGAAAGGTCGATTAGTGCCTCTGGTAGGGTGGTGATTGGGAACCTAGAACAATATATCAAGAATTTGAAGGTCCAAATGGCCGCTTTGAAAAATGTCAACAAGATCTGACTGCGGGGAATGATGTTTTGAAGAAGGGCGTTAATGACATAAGCATGGAGCTTGCCAAGGCCAAAAATTCGAACAACCATCTTTCTCAAAATGATTGATGAGTATCGGTTAGAGCTTGCTAGGCTAGGAGCGGCCTCTTCTGAGGATATTAGGAAGAGGTCTTCCCAACCTCGTTTTACCAATCAGCATGAAGTGACTGAGTACATGATTGTTAAAGAAAGTAGGGTACTAACCCTGATTGTTTTTATTTTATTCTCGTTGTGTCCTTGGATTATGGTCTGCCATCTCAATTCCACTTGTGTTTGCTTTTGTTTTTGCAGGCATAGAAGCTAACTTACAAAAGAAGGTTGCAGACGCCGAGGCTGCAAGGGACGAAGCTGTCAATCAGTTGGTGCTTGAAGCCGACCAAAAGTTGGAGTTTGAAAGGAGAGCAAAACAATTTTCGAAGGAATTGTCCGAGGAACAGCGGCGTCGAACAGCCGATGTGAACAGGCTTTCCCGAGAGCTGGAGCTCGAACGTAAGCGTCGCTCAGAGGATGTGTGGAGGAGTGTTGAGGAAATGACTGCTGAACGAAATTTTCGCCTCAAGTGCCAGCAGGACCTTAGGAATATGGTTACTGGCTTTGCTCTCATCAACCATCAGTTAAGACATGGACGGGCTGTCGAAGAACTGCTTACTCGGTATGCATTGACTACCTCCCTAGCTACTAGCATGGCCTGTCGAATGCATGGTCGGTCTCTCTTTAGAGCCATCGACAATGAGCCTCCTACCTATAGGGTCGTTGGTGCAAGGGATGCTGACGTGATACTTCCAGGCAACGAATACTTGCTTCCTCAAGAGGTGTTTGTAAGGTTAGCTAGGGATGAAGCGCGAAAGAGAGGGCTGCTTGGGAGAATTCCTGAAGACAAAGGTCCTAATGATGGTGAAGGTGATAGCGATGGTAGTTCGGATGATGGCCACTCAGGTGACTCCGAAGGTCATCCCAAGGAGAACTCCAAGGGTGATTCAAAGGATGGTTCCGATGGTGATTCGAAGGATGATCCGAAAGACGATCCCAAGGGTGGCTCGAAGGATGTTCTAGAGGATGGTTCGAAGGATGATCCGAAGAACGATCCCCAGGATGATCCGAAGGATGATGTTTTAGTTAGGACTGGCGATCCTGCTGATAATGCCGCACAGGGTCTTGGCGACGCCGAAGTGCCGAGCACTGGTGGTGGTGTGGGTGTTAACTTCGATAAAGGGAACAACTATTTGTTTCAAGAATCCTCGGGCGCGTACAGTGAGGATAGCGAAAGTGAGTCTGAGCCCATTAGGGAACTCACTCCTTCAAGACAAGATCACTCTGGCTTTCGAACTTATGAAGAGGATCTGGAGGTTGAAGAAAGGCTTTGGGATGACATGGAAGGTTTTGGAGATCCCTCCCCTCGTCGCTTTGTGCTATCTAATGAAATTTCTCCCATGTTGTAGCAGCGAAGCTTTTGCTTTTTCCTTTTTGTTTTCTGATGCAAGAATTCTTGTACTTGGCAGTTTCCCATTTTTTGTGCTTGTAAGATGTATTGACTATGTCTATGAAGAGGCCTTTGTTGTTTGATTGGATTTTTATTTTCCTTTTTAATTTGCATGTGTGCTGAGAACTTCGTGAGTAAGTGCGAAGTTGTTGTTGCAATATTCTAGGCTCCTAAGGGTACTCAAGGTGCAACTCCAGGGCTTACTTCGATGTGGGAGATAGTAAACCAAGCTAGTGGGGGCTTACGAATCACCCTTACCAAAGGCTTTTAGCTACTTGCCTGTTTTAAAGCAAACAAAGGCTATCGAGGCCATAGGTACCCGTTTTGCCTTGGTATACTGGGTGGTTATTCAGGATACAAGGTATCCTCCGAGAGAACATGGTGGTGTTCTGATAATCCATTTGCCCCAAGTAAAGTGAGGAACTTATGGTGGGCAGCAGCTATGCTTGCACTTCGATAATAAAGTAACTCGATGGGGGAGTGTCGGTCAAGGCTGGAGCTTAGACATGGTACTATCTTCCTGTCGCGGCCGAGAATTCGACCCATCTGTTTCTCGCTAGCCCCTCCTCGAGGCTATGTTTTAGTTTTTTGGAGGATGTCCCTCGGCTACGTAATTCGCCTGCCATTCCCATGAATGAGGGTGAATTAGCTGCCTCAGGGTTCCATCCACATTTAAAGGTAGATGTTAATCCCATTTATCGTCCCCTCGACGCCTCAGAAAGAGAGGTCCTCGTGTTCGTGTGGTAGTGGGTCCAAATGTATCATTAGCTTATGTAGCCTAGAGACAAAGTACCCACCGCTAACGGGGTGTCTTGTGGGTAGAGGACTGTGTCATATAGCTCGTAGGCCCCTTATGGCTTATATGAACATCAGCTCTGTGCCTGCTATTCGAGGTCTTTTTATGTTTTGGCGTCTAGACCTTGGTGTTAGAGCCTTTTATTTGCGACGAGGCACTAGGGGAGATGGCGTCATGGCCAGTTCGTTTTTGGGGCGTGAAAGCCTTTGCAAGAATGCCTAGCCAGATGAGGTTTTTTGCCCGTTCTGGTAGGATCTGGAGTTTGATTTGAAACAAGATGCATCGAAGGGTGCAACTTTCATTTATTTAGATATTGTTTTCCTTAAGTGTTGCTTACATAAAAGGTGCTAGTTAAGGTGCTTCAAGTTCTTTCCCTCAACTGGGGTGCTTAGCTTTTGACCTTCGAGGTTAACCAGGATGTATGTGTCGTTCCCGAGCGCTTTCTCGATTACATAGGGCCCTACCCAGAATTGCTCCTGCTGGGCGTTTTTGTCTCTGTTATCCAAGCTAGGTTCGCTTGACCATTCGTTCGGAGTTGGGATGCGACTAGTTGCAACGAGGAACTGCTCCCTGTTGTCAAGGCAACGACCTTTCCCCTTATTGACAGGTTGGGTGCCTTGTTTGCCAGTTGCTGAGTCTTTTATGGCCGAGTCCGCCATCCCTACTTCGACTTCAGCTATGAATTCCTTTATGTTGGCATCCGTAATTTTTGGGTGCTTGGCCTGACTCGGGCAATCCTGGCTTCCTTCTCTTGCTTGGACATCTATCTCGTTGCACATACGAGCTTCGGTAGGGTCACGTGGTATCTCTGCAATCCCAAGTGGAGTAGGGAATATGATTTTTTGATGTAGCGTGGAGGCTACACCCATGATGCTGTGCAACCAAGGTCTTCCCACAATAGCATTGTAAGGGGATTCTATATCGACCACACAGAATGATTTTGGTCGTTTCAGACTCCCCACATGGATCGTTAATGATAGCTCTCCTCGTGGTGTCGAGGGCTTCCCATTGAATCCATAGATGTTGTACGAAGAGGGTACCAAGGCAATATTCTTTCCGAGCAGCTTATCGTACGTTCGCCCAAAGAGTATATCTACGGAGCTTTCTGGGTCTACCAGTATCCTTGACATAGTTGTCTTCTCGATGTGCAATGTAATGACTAGGGGGTCATTGTGCGATCTTCCTTCGTTAGGGATGTCCGCCGCAGAAAAGAAAATTAGTTGTTTCTGCCACTCCTCAAGATGTCCTTTCATTGCTACACTGAATATTTCATTTCCCTCAAAGTCTCTTTTGTGAATTCGGTCAGTCTGGATTCCTTCGGGGCCTCGCGTACAGGTGTCTACGTGGACTATGGAGTTGCAGTCGCTAAACCTCGGGATGTTTCGATCAATTGTTATGACATATGTCGCGTGTTTTGGCTCCTCCTTCGGCTGAGGTTGGTTCAGGGTGGCTTTGGTAGCTCCAAGAGGTGCTTGAACTTGTCCCTGGTGATGAAGAAATAGATTTGATCCTGTGCTGTGACGCAGTCTTCTGTTGTATGTCCATAGAATTTATGGAATTGACAGTAATCCCTGGAATTCTTAGTACGCTTGGGTTGATTACCCCTTCTCCTCGGGTACCTCATTTCGCTTGCAAACTCAGATTGTTCGATGAACCGAAGAGCTTCCTCGATGGATACACATAGCTTTGGGATCTTCCTGTCTTGGAAAGCAGGGAATCCTGTCCGAGGTGTTCCAAACTTTCTTCCTCCCTCTTGCCCTCGTTGAGTGTTGTTTCCTTCGAATTTTCCTCGTGAACTGGCCCTCTGCTGTCATTGTACTTGCCGTCACCAAATTTTCCCTCGTTGCCATACCTGCCATTGTCATTCTGCCTCTCTCTCTTTGAGGGATCCCCAGATTGATTGTTCATTGCCTGCTCGCGTTCTTCGAGTGATAGATTATTTATCGAATGAACTTGCTTCAGAATGGTCTCCTTCCCCTGAGTTGCTTGCTCCTTAATTTCCTCCAATGTGATTCGCTCCTTCTGATATTTTCGGAGATCTTGCAGCGTCTCAAGGTTTTTGGAGAAGAGCCTGTCGTACAGGGGATGGTTTTTGTCGAGTGCGTTCAGGAATGCTCGTACTTTGTCTTTCTCCGAGGCTCCATTTCCCACCTCTACGCACTGGGTTTTCCATCTGTCCGTCAAGCTTTTGGTGGATTCTCCTGGTCTTACTCTGATGCTGAACAATTTCTCTACTCCTGGCTTTGATGAGTTGTTGTATAAGAAATGTAGTATGAATACTTTGGATAGCTCTTCGAAAGACGAGATCGAACTGGCTGTTAGGTTGTCGTACCAAGACAAGGCTTCCCCTTTCAAGCTAGAAGGGAAATACTTACAAAGCACCTCGTCTCTGTCAGCATAAGCTAGTAATACTCATAGATACATTTTGATGTGTAAAGTTGGATCTCCCAAACCATCGAAGATTGATGTGAAAGTTGGCATGGTGCATTTTATCGGAATGGCTTTAGAGAGAATTTCGGGACTTAGCGGCGAGCGATTGACATCATTTATCGCCTGCGTCAGCTTTATCCTATCACTCGATTGAATTCTGTTATCAAATAGTTCAGCCCGAAGTGTTTTGATTTGGTCCAGCATTACTTGTTGTAATGCCTGCGTTTCGGCGTCCTTCCTCGCTTGTTCAGTTTCATAGACCAGGTGTATGTTATTCCCCTTCGGACGTATACTGGGTTCGGTTCTTCTGCTTGAGATTACGATTCTATGGCCCTTGCTGTCACCCTTGATCTTGGTATGGCTCCTCGATGCAGAGTGTCCCTTTGATTGAGATATGGTGTGTGGGCGAGAGTGTCCCTCGCTGCTTCCTTTGTAGTTTGAGGCCGACTTCTCTGCCGCTTTCTTGTTTGCCTCGGCCAGTTGTTTTTTTAGTTTTCTTATTTTCTTGATTTTTAGAATCAACTTCCTGAATTGTGCAGCCCTCGCCGTGGCGTCTTCGGCGGGTTGATGTGCTGGGAGTGCTTCATTCGGGATGGTGTCTTCGCCCTCCTCTTCGTCATTCTCTCCATCTTCTTCTTGTATTTGTTGTCGAGGTAGTGCGTTACCCTCTGGGAGCCCTTCTCCCTCTGGACCTAGATCCTCAACGTGCACCTCATCTTCGTTTATGTGTTCCCTGTGCTGGACTGTACTTGATGCCACCTCTGGCGATAGTCCTTTACTTGTTGAGAATTTGGTATTGTGCCTCGAGGAGCCCGTGCCCTGCCTCGAGGAACCCACTCTCTGCTTCGGCAACTGATCGGATTTCGAAGTCATGCTGATTGTGACCTGTAAAAGACAAAAAACCCGTGAGGTCCAAGGCGGCTGCAGTCTAGGTCTGATATGTATGTCTGTCTGTTGTAACAGATTTTATCATGCGAGATTTTAGCATGGATTGTACTCGTTTTGACCAAACCCTAACTGTAATCTGGTTTTGTCCAAATCTACCTTCCCAACTGGGAGGTTTTGGCGAACCGTCTCTTTCCGAGTTTTACGCTCTGAGTACGAGAGTTGCGAAGTTTATTTCCAAATATAGATTAGGTACTAAGAAACCCCAAAGTAACCCTAGGTTTGTTTTTCTTAAAGTAGTTGTTGAACAAGCCTTTTAGGGTATTTTATGGAACTGTATGTAACGTATCAGTTCTTGAATGGCCTTATATCAGAAGAGAAGGACCGTCGAATAGACAAGAACGTGATCAGGTTACCAAGGTTACAGGTTACTCCGATTTCAACCACTAAGGTCTCAATCTCCTACACGTGCTTCCCAACTCTCAAGAGAAGTCTTTATAGTCGTAGTTAAAATCCCAAGAGGAACTGCTACGTAATAGAGGATGACTATACCACAATAAGCATTCACCGAAGTGAAAAGAGATTACGATCACTTCCCAAAGGACCTTCACGTATGCTTGATGCTTGCGGTATTCGTCCTTAGATACCTCTATTTATAGCACTCAATAAGATAGGTTGCTTTGGAATAAAGCAACTAATTACTTGTCCCACAAGTTTTGGAAACCTTAAACTTGCAAACCAAGTAAAAAAGATTTATCTCAATTGGAAATCATTAATCATTTATCTGCCAAGTGTTTTGTTAGCTCAAAAACACTTCAAGATAGATATCCAACACAACATAGATAATCTTTATCTTATTGACACATTGAGAACCGTTAGATGGACCACATAAGATATTTTCGTGATAATCCAAGTCCAACTAAGAGACAAAGGAGTTCAGAGTTAAACTCGAGTGAAAATCCAGAAGAATATTCACTTGGGACGGTTTGCGAACCGTCCATCTGAATCACAGCCAAAAGTATCAATTTTGAGGTTCGCATAGGTACGCGTATAAAATGACACTTTGGAACTTAGGAGAAATTCCGAGTTTCTGTTCCACGTACGGTTCGGGAACCGTCCACCATTCAGATTAGGGTTTAACAGGACCCGCTGGAAGTTCTGGGCTTAACCAGTACTTAGACGTGTTAAACGTCCTCAGCTGTAATCTACTGGACTCTTGCTCAAGAGTACTCCTTTAGATTCACCCATATCCAACAAGTGATTTGCAAGCAAACCATTGCAATGGACAAATGGTATCGAATCTATCTCATGCATTCTTGTAACCTTAGTATTGCGGGAACAAAAACCAACATAACACATGGTCATGCAGACAAGAACACGATCTCAATAGCTATTAATATCACTACTAAAGTAGTCGACTATTTCGAAAGATAGAATATAATAGAAGAATTTCCATAAAAGTCATAACTCCTACTAAACTTTTGTCGATGAAGAATAATTGATGTCTTCTTTGTCTTCACAGTCTTCGTCTTCAAGGTCTCTACTACTTAGTCTATATCCCAATTCTGAAATCTAAACTCTAGTAGGCTAAATCAAGAATTGTGTTTTGACACCTAAAACTGACAACCATCTTGACATACCAACGCTAGTGGGTTTGACCGGACAATTCCCTAACACGCTCAAACAGTTATGTGACTGTTTGTCCTGATGGTTTATGACCAGAAAATCCAATGTGATTGTCATAATTGTCTTTTAAACACCATCTCCTGATTTACAGTGAGACAATTTCAATGGTGTTTACATATCAAGATGAGTCCAAAATATAATGACTCGATATGAATATCAACACTTCTGATGCTACCACTGAAATTCTCCCTGCCTCTGGTTCCTAAGGCAAGAATCGAGAACAGGATCCATGAGAACAATCAGTAGGATAAGCTAAGAAGAACATGCTCTTAGAAAAATTTCTAATCATATTATTGATAATAAACTTATCTCAATGGGATAATTCTTATGAAAAACAATAATCATACATATTTTGGGGAACATTATTGGTTTTTACTCAGGCATGCGAGTTTTTCAAATTGAAAAATCCCCTATGAACAAATTGAGTTTCACTATTTTCTATACATAAGCTCATCCAATGAGTAAAAGAGACTCTATCATCTCTATATCAAACTCATATCAAATTCTAAATGAGCTATACTCGTCGCGTTGTTCCTTATGGAACGACACATAATGGGGGAGAGTTCTTTTGAACTTGTGCTTCATGGTAATATCTTTTTGGGGAGTGCGGCTGTGGAATCTACGAGAGAATTGCATCTTTTTATCTCTCGTTTCAGGTATGTTTACCTTTGTCTACATTGGTTATTGCGATTTTATGAGGATTCCTATATTTATTTTCTTTGTCTATTTTTATGACAAAAAGGGGGAGAAATCTTGTAGTAAGGGGGAGTAAAATCTTTCTATCTACTACGACAATTGTCTACGGCATTGTCATAGGGGGAGTAAAATCGATGTGCTTGTCATGGCATAACAAAAATTAGTGTATTGAGTAAGGGGGAGAACATATCAAATTGTGTAGTATCTTGAAGCATCGATGCAATATGCTTACCAAGTTTTACATACTACTCAATTGCATAACAAACTCTTGTTGGACTATATCCTTCTAGAAACCAAGATGTGTGGTGACTTTGAGTTTGTTATCTCTACCTTGAATCCTCGCTTGCAGGAACACTCTTATCTAAAAACGCTGAAGATTACAAGAAGATCAAGTACATTATGGTTAGGGTTAAAATATTTTACTTTTTGAATCCATATGTAAGATTGGTTTTTGTCACTAAAATTGACAAAGGGGGAGATTGTTAGAGCGTTGCTCAGTTGAACCCACTGATGTTGCTATCTCAAGTCAGTTGTCAAGTTTATGAGACAAAAACACAATCCTTGATAAGTTTACTCTACAACTCGGACTAGGATAGTTCTACGTAATCGAGACGAAGACTGATGAAGACGAAGACCGAAGCTTACTACTTGATAAATCATAACGTCCTCGCTGAAGGTTTGAAAGGTATTCCCTTTCCGTATCGTTTTTACCATTTCTATCATACCAATAGTCTATGATGTTGTTTCTATGATCCGAAGGTATTCTAGGATTTTCGCCTTTGCATTTGTCATTCTTGTGATAATTTGTATAGGTAGAGTATGTTGAGTTGTCTCTTAAAACAACCCCAAATGGTGAACGGGTTCATGAACACGTACATGTACATATAACCACCTTTGGGATTTCAGAGAACGAGCTAAGTTTGTATGAACGCGTACATACAAGTTCAAGAATTCTCCTGAATTCTCCTGAACTCTAAGGACTGTTCTATGTACGCGTTCACATAAGCCATGCGAAAACTTCCAACTTTCATATCTTGAAGTTTTTGGTCTAGACATAATTAGTTCTCGGACTTGTCGTGTCTTGGCCCATGGAATTCAACAACTTAATCCAAGTGATGTTCAAACTAAGTATTTGGACCAGAAGTCGCAAAGCGATGTCCAAACAAGCATTGGACCAGAAGTCGCGAACCTTCAAACAAGGTTGAGTCTTCTTTAACTTTTGGCTTAGTCCAAAGTTCTTAGAAGATTGAGAATGGGTATTCAAGCTATGGACTTTCCTAGTTCCGGAACTTGCTTGAGCCCTACTCAAGGTTGCTTAAACTTTAAGCAAAGCCTCCCTTGGTGATCACTATAAATAGACGACCTTCTGCAAGATACAATCTCAATCCTCTACACATCTGTGTATCCTTGCATAAAGGTTGGTCATCATCTCGAAGTCCTTTTAGGACTACGACTATTGAAAAGACTTCACTTGAGGATCGTGAAGCACAGGTCGGAAGTAAAATTCCATCATGTATCTTGGGTCGATTGAATTCTTTCAATCTTATCACGACCAAGATTTGATAGAAACTTCGTAAGGTAGATCTTGTATCGTAAACCCTAGAAGTTCCCAAACGCAAATTCACGAACTAGGTTTCATACTAAGTTCGTCACGCGTTCGGAGGTAAAGTTGTCTAGGCTAGATCAATAAGCCCTATTCAACATATCAATTTTCATTAACCTTGACTTTAAGTCTAAAGAAAATGACAATCGTATTCTCGTTTAATCACTTGGATACTTTTAGGCGTCCTGTTAGAGGCAGGGTAGCGCTAGTCTTCACGAAGGGAAGTGGATCAACTCCTAGACCTGTAAAGGACGTCAGCTAGGGGAATCAAGTACGTAGGCTACTGCGGGAGCCAAGAGACGTAGGAGCACATTGGTAGCTGAATTGCTTGTAGGGTGAATTCAGTCTCGATACAGTCCAGTCCGAAGTCTGAAAGTAGGCTAGCGTCTGTATACCGTTCATACTAAAGGTGTTCACATCTGAACGAGGTCCCATGTTTTTTCTGCTAGGTTTGCAGTTTCCTCGTTAACAAAACTTCTTGTGTCGTGCATTACTTTTATCTTCCGCATTATATTTATATAATTAAAAGTAATGCATGAATCCAATTGTTGATCATATAACCCTCGAGATTACTCGGGTGAATACTTGAATATTGATTTGTGAGAGCGTTCAAGTATTATAATCAATAAAGTTCACGAAAACAAAAAGTTAGTGGTATATCTTGGTATCCCTGCTTTTTCAGTTGAACGCGTACATGAACGCGTATGTTGTTCATGTAATTTAAGAGTCAACTCTATTCCACATTCTACTTGAGCATTAGTCATGAAATGACATAGATGCTTAAGAGAACTAATCTTTATAATCCTTCGAATCACATAACAACATCATAGACTATTATCATGATAGAATGGAAAATACGAAACATGAAAGGAAAATATTTCTAACCTTTAGTGAGGACGATATGTTTAATCAAGTATGTAAGCTCCGGTCTTCATCTTCAATGGTCTTCGTCTCGAATTCCTAAATCTATCCTAGTTCGAGTTGTAGAGTAGACTTATTAAGGATTGTGTTTTGGTCAACTAAACTTGACAACTGACTTGAGATAGCAACATCAGTGGGTTCAACCGAGCAATGATCTAACAATCTCCCCCTTTGTCAACTTTAGTGACAAAACCAATCTTAGATATGAATTCAAAAAGTAAAATCTTTTAGCCCTAACCATAATGTACTTGATCTTCTTGTAATCTTCAACGTCTTCGAATAAGAGTGTTGCTGCAAGTGAAGATTCAAGTTATAGATAACAAACTCAAAGTCACCACATATCTTGGTTCTAGAAGGACATAGTCCAATCCAACAAGAGTTTTTATGCAGTTGAGTAGTTTATAAAACTTGTAAGCATATTGCATCGATACTTAAAGATACTACACAATATGATATGTTCTCCCCCTTACTCAATACACTAACTTTTGCTTTGACATGACAAACACATCGATTTTACTCCCCCTATGACAATGTCGTAGACACTTGTCTAAGTAGTTAAAAGATTTTACTTCCCCTTACTACAAGATTTCTCCCCCTTTTTGTCACAAGATTAGACAAAAGAAAAAGAAAAATAGGAATCATCATAAAATAACATCAATAAATGTAGACAAAGGTAAACATACCTGAAACGAGAGATAAAAGATCCAATTTTCTCGCAATTTCCACAGCCGCACACCCCAAAAAGATATTACCATGAAGCAAAAGTCCAAAAGAACTCTCCCCCATTATGTGTCATTCCCTAAAGAACAACGCGGCGACTTTCCCAAGCAAGGATTTTAGATAAATTCTTGGGTTAAAGCACAATTTTACAAGTAAAATTGAAATTATGTTTTTCTTCCCTAGTAAAATATGAATTCAAGGTTTAATCTTCCAAATTGTCATAGAGTTTTGGTCAACCATCACCTTTAGAGAAAACATAAGGTTACCCCTTCCTTGTGGTTGTAAGACTAAGAATCAAAGGTACAACATTTTATCCAGCGAAGTCCAACATTATATCATACGAGGTTCCTCCTTATCAAAATCGTCTCCCTTTAGCCATAAGAGTCAGAAGCATGGATTTTGATAGTTCATCATTCTCCTTCTTGTTTTTGACGTGCCAATTGTTTTCGTGTTTCCAAATATCTTTCAAATAGTGTTGCTTGTCGTTCATCATTCTCCTTCTTAAGCAATGCTTTTTTCTCCATCACTTCAACAAGCTTAGAACTCGCACCACTCATTGTTGAATCTTGAGATTTTGGTGTCTCGGGTGTTGTTGGAGTTTTGGATCTATGTGAGCGACGTCTTTGATTATCTCCTTCTCTACGCTTGATTTTTTCGGTTGAAGTTGTTGTCGTTGTAACCTCATTATCTTGGTACAAGAAATGATGGTCGAAATTGAGTTCGTCACCCAATGGATTTCCCGTAGGAATATGAGAAGGGGTGGAAGTTTGAGGAATATAAAGAGATTGGGAGGAATTTTGAAGTTGAGTCATAGGAGGTGGAGTAGGATATAATGAGTGGAGTGTTGAGTGTTGAATGGAGGGTTGGGAGGAGGGGTGGAGTGTTGAGTATGGGATTAAGTGTGTGGATGATGTTGTTTGTGCATAAAACTATCCTAGTCTCACTAACTTACATGATATATAAAGTATAGAATCTTTGCGTCTTTCTAATATAAAGGAGTAACATCCGTTAAACATATAAATAATTGAGAACACTAAGTTACTTCTTTAAAGCTGTAATTGATCATTCATATGAAGGTGGTAATCATAATACAATATACAAGTTTCAGTCTTAAATGACTTTGAGTAAGGTTACAAGATAATGTTGATGATAATTCTCACTGAGCTCACTACTAAGTTACTCTCTCTCCTTCTTGTACCCAAAATTCCGTCCCCAACTCATTCTACTGAGCTGAGTATTTATAGGAGTCTTAAGGCGGTTCCCAGACATTTGTGT
>JAJJMA010267913.1:0-26677 GCA_023529015.1 Papaver nudicaule | reverse complement strand
TTGCCTCAGCGTATGGCTATGTAAGCCTTTTAGAATTTTTGTTTGGCGAATTTGCCTCAGCGTATTTGTCGCTATATGTGAAAAGTAATGACAAGAATTTGTTAACGGGGTTCAGCGCATAAAGCAAACCTACATCCCCGGATCTTATTCACTGCAGATTACAAAAGCCAATAAGACCTTTTGGGTATTATGCCCGCCCAAGACTTCGGATTTTTACATATATCCTTATGGATAGAATCTTTTTATAAACTTGGCATTCCATGGATGCTCAAGTTCCTTTCCATGCTCATCGACTAACACATAAGCTCCACTGCCCGCTACACGCTTGACGACATAAGGGCCTTCCCAATTAGGTTCCAGCTTCTTACATCCTTTCTTCTTCTGATACGGCGGTATCTCTCTCAGCACCAGGTCGCCAGGTTGGTAATCTCTTTTCACCACACGTTTGTTATACTCCCTGGCTAGACGGCGATGGTAATTCTCCATATGGGTCAAAGCAATAAGCCGCTGTTCTTCTAAGTCATCTAGTTTTGCCAAGATTAAGTCTGTGTTGAGGTTTTTCTCCCAAGCCTCGTGTTTTGTTGTTGGCAACATGACCTCTGATGGAAGTACTGCCTCAGCACCAAATGTGAGTAAAAAGGGGGATGCCCCAGTTGCTTCTCTAATTGTAGTTCTGTAAGACCATAAGACGTTGTGGAGATGTTCACACCATGCTTTCTTGTGCCCCTCAACTCGCTTTTTTAGCCCCATTCCTATTGTCTTGTTGGTGGCTTCCGCCTGGCCGTTGCTTTGAGGATAGATAGGAGTGGATTTTCCCAGTTTAACGCCATATGTTGCCAACAGGTTTTCAATGTTTTCACCAACCAATTCTTTCCCATTGTCAGTGCAAATTTCCGCTGGGACACCAAAACGACAGAATATATTTTCCCATATGAATGTGAATACTTCCTTTCCTGTTCTTTGTCTGATCGCCTTAGCTTCACACCATTTGGTAAAATAATCTGTTGCCACGATAATATATTTGCGCTGTCCCGACCCTGGTGTCAGCGGTCCAATGATGTCAATCCCCCACTTGGCAAAGGGCCAAGGGCTTAATACTGAATTTAACGAGACTGCTGGCGCTTTTATTTTGTTTGCATATAGATGGCAATTCCTACAACGCTTAGCATATTCAGCAGAATCACCATTCATCCAAGGCCAGTAATACCCTTGCATCTTTACTTTTAGAGCCAGCGCTCTTTGTCCGCTGTGATTTCCACAGTCTCCTTCGTGAATTTCCTTTAACAGCTTCTTTCCTTCATCTCTTGATACACATCGTAATAGTGGCCCATCAAATGATCTTCTGTATAGGACGCCATCTCTTAGCTCATAATTTCTTGACCTGCTGATAACCTTGTGCGCTAGAAGTTTGTTTCCAGGAGTGGTGAGATGCTCCAAGTAGTATCTTATAGGAACTCTCCAATCTGTTTCCGCTGATTCTTCAATATCTACCGCCAGGACCTCCTGCTGCCTTCTTCCTTCTATTGATGACATCTTTAATCTTTCAATAGCTATTGCCGGCACCTCTGGATCCGCCATCATTGAAGAGATAAATGCTAGTGCATCAGCATGTCTGTTGTCGTTTCTGCATATGTGTCTAAATTCAAGGCCAGTAATCTTGTTAGCGTATTCTCTTGCTACTTGTAAATATTGCTTCAGCGAGCTATCATGTGCTTCATATCTGCCTAAGATCTGTCGAATGACAAGCTGAGAATCACTAGTCAAGCGAATGTTGCTGATGTCCATTTCGATTATGAGTCTCATGGCGTGTATCACCGCTTCATATTCTGCCTCATTGTTTGTAGCTGGGAACTCTAATCTGAATGAGTGGACTATCCTTGAGCCTTTTGGAGAGATAAAAACTATGCCAATTCCTTTGCCTTCTTTATTAGCTGAGCCATCAACATATACTTCCCACTGGTTTGGATCTCTTTTCAACAAGTCTGGGACTCCTTCATCTGGATCTTCCTTCTCCATAAATGGAATATCTTCAGTTTCTTCTTCTTCTTCTTCAATGGGAAAGTCCGCCAGGAAATCAGCAATAACTTGTGACCTTTGAGCTGTCCTTATTTCATATTTGACGCCAAACTGATCTATCTGAGCATTCCATTTTGCAATGCGCCCTGCTCTTTGAGAACTATGAAGAATGGCTTCAATAGGAGTTTTGGTGAGCACTGTTATGGGATGAGCATGAAAATATGGGCGAAGTCTGCTAGTGGCGAAAACCAAAGCTAGTATTAGCTGCTCTATCTTAGTATAATTCTTCTCAGCGGGCTGCAGAGTTCGACTAATATAATAGATTGGTGTTTCGCCTCCTTTTGTCCGCACTAAGACTGCACTGACCGCTGATGATGTGGCCGCCAAGTAGACTCTTAGTTCTTCTCCATGTTCCGGCGGTTGGATGGCTGGCAAGGTAGCTAAGTACTTCTTTATTCCCTGGAAAGCCTCCTCATGGTCCTTTGTCCAGTTGAACTTTTCTCCTTTCTTCAGCATTTGGAAAAATAATTTGCACTTGTCAGAGAATCGAGATATAAATCTGTTAAGAGATGCCAGTACACCATTTAAGCGCATAACATCCTTTAGAGTTACCGGCGAAGGCATTTCCAAAACAGCTTTTACTTTGGCCTGGTCTGCCTCTACTCCTTTCTTTGTGACAACATAACCCAAAAACTTTCCAGATGTAACACCGAATACGCACTTTGCTGGGTTAATCTTTAACTTGGTTATTCTCATGTGATCAAAGATTTCTTTCAAGTCTTGTACATGATCCTTCTTTTTCTTGCTCTTGACCAACATGTCATCAACGTATACCTCCATGGTTTTGCCTATCCACTTCTCAAACATATCTTGAGCCATCTTTTGGTATGTAGCGCCAGCATTCTTAAGGCCAAACGGCATTCTTGTGTAGCAAAATAAACCTTTGGTGGAGAAAAAGGCTGTATGACGCTGATCTTCTTCAGCCAGCGGTATCTGGTTGTATCCAGAATAACCATCCATAAAAGACAGCAACTCATGCCCAGAGGTAGCATCGACAGTCTGATCTATGCTTGGTAATGGAAAGCTGTTTTTGGGACATGCCCTATTCAAGTCACTGAAATCAATACAAATTCTCACCCCTTTATTCTTCTTAGGAACAACCACCATATTAGCTATCCACTCTGGATATTGAACTGGTCTAATGATTCCTGACGCTTTCATCTTGTCAATCTCAGCCTCCACCGCCTCCTTGTACGCTGGTGCCAACTTCCTTGGACGTTGTTTGAATGGCCTGATCCTTGGATCTATATCCAACCTGTGGCATGCAGTTTTTGGATCAATACCCGGCATCTCGTTCATGCCCCAAGCAAAAACATCCACATACTCTTTTAGCAAAGCTTCTAGCTGCCGAGATTCTTCTTCATTCAATAAGGTACCAATTTTTACTATCTTAGGAGCATCTTCTTCACCTATGTTGATCTCTCTTGTAGGCTCTACCGCTGTGAAATGCAAATCTGGCTCACCCATAGGCGAAGGTTCCTTTAATTGCTATAAAGGTGCCGCTGAAGGTCCTGCCGCTGAATCACCCTCCTTCACAGAAAGAATGTATTTGTTAGGATCAGCGGATAGTTCAGCTATTTCTTTAGTCTTGGTTGCTTCTTTTGTCTGCTTCTTTTTCTCATTCAACCTGGCCTTTCGAGTTTCACGCATCTTTACGTCTACTTCATTGCATGCTTTTGCTGTAGATGAGTCGCCAATATATTCAGCTACCCCTTCTGGAGTTGGAAATCGCAACCGCTGATGATAAGTAGAAGGTACTCCCTTGATGCTGTGTAACCATGGTCTGCCAAGGATTGCCGCATATGGTGAGTCTACCTCCACAACACAAAAGGTGGTATCCATGATCAAGGTCTCACATGCGACAACCTTCATTTTTACTTCTCCTTTAGGCTTGGACGCTATCCCATTGAATCCATATATGCTGTATGAAGAAGGAATTAACGACTCAACTGGTTCTTCTTTAGAATCCATAGCCTGGTATGCTGAGTTGAAGAGAATATCAACAGAACTTCCTGGGTCGACCAACACTCTTGGAACTTTGAATTTTCCTATTTGGATAGTAAGGACCAATGGATTCAAATGAGTTCTTGCCTCTGGTGATAGCTCTACCGCCGAAAAACTAACTGGCTTTTTCATCCATTCTAATAGCGGACTGCTCTTGACAGCAACACTAAAGATCTCTTTACCGCTACTATCCCTCTTATGAATTCTTGACATTACATTATTATGAAATTCATCTCTACTGATTGTCGAATGCACAATTGAGAAACAATTCAACTCTTTCAAATCACGCTGAACTTCTACTTCAAACACTTCAGGCTTTGGCTGCACTGCTTGGATTGGGTGAACCTCCAGTGGTGGCGCTGGGGGTAATTCTAAGAAATCTTGAAATCTTCCCATACGGATGAACCTATGGACTTCTCTTTGAACTCCTGTGCAGTTTTCAGTTGTGTGGCCATGGAATTGATGGTATTGGCAGTATTGGGTAGTATTAGAAATAGGGTTCACGGGATTTCCTCTGTTAAAGGGATAGCGGATTTCATTCCTTGATGCTGAACTTTCTATCTGCCCAAATGCATCAGTATATGTGACACGTAACTTTGGTAGAGTGGCGTCTTGGAAATCTGGATATCCTGGCTTTCTATCGCCGAATCTTCGATTGTCGTTATTGAATCTTCTATCACCATTCCCTTGACGCCGATTATCATATCCTCCTCTGTTGTCGCCGTAATTTCTTCTATCGTTGTTTGCGTATCTGCTTCTATTGTCATATCCTCCCCTGTTATCTTGATCATCTCTTCCAGCATAAGTATCTCTCTTTCCCTGATTCCACTGTTGATTGCCATTCTGCTGATACTGCTGACGCTCTTGTGGCTGCTGATGTGGGACAACAGCCGCTGAAGGTGTTACCGCTTCTGCTTCTAATTTTTTGTGTTCCTTTCTAATCCATTCCTTTCTTGCTTCTTCTTGTTCTTCCGGCGACAAATTGTTGATAGAATGAGCATGCTTTGCGCTTTCTTTCTTCTGGCGTTCTTCTTCTTCTCGCATTTCTTCATATACCAACCATTCATTCTGTCTTGCCCTTAACTCTCCTATATCTGCCACTGGAGTCCAATATAAAGACTGAAACATCTGATCCGTTGTCTCCATACCGCTGATAAATGCTCCCATCTTTTCTTTGTCAGATACCGCCGTCCCCACTTCGCTACACAATTTTCTCCATCTCATGATATAACCTCTACACGTTTCCATAGGTCGCTTCCTATTGTTAAATAACTTCTCTGCCCCTGGGCGCACTCTCTTATTCTGAATGTAATTTGCAATAAATTTCTCTTCCAACTGTGTGTATTTCTTAATTGACTTCTCCTGCAAACTGCCAAACCAGGCCAAAGCTTCATCTTTGAGAGCGGCAGCAAATGACATGCACATTATTGGATCTGAGCCAGTCCATGCTGTTAAATCTCTTCTGTAACTCTGCAAGTGTAATGTAGGATCTCCTGTACCGTCAAAGATTGATGTAAAAGTTGGCATATTAAATCTCTTGGACACATATCCGTATGTGATTTCATCTACAAATGGAGTCTTTTTTGCTTCTGAGATTGCCTTCTTTAACTTATCGTCTTTTGGCTGACCGGCGGCTTCTTCTATCTTCCTCTCCATGCGACGTAATCTTTTTGTGACGAATTCTTGTATATCTTCAAATTTGCCCGAATCAGCGTAACCTTCTTCAATGTGATTAGATTTCCCAGCCCTCTTACTTCCTTCTTCCTTTTTCGCTGTAGACGCTGCTACCTCTGGTCTTGTAGATCTGCTCTTTTGATGTTTGTGTACTGTATGAGTTGAGCGGCTTCTGCTTCGACTTTCCATTAATTGTCTATGCTGTTCCGCCAACTGTAAGTTGCTCTGAAGAATAATGTCCATCTGCCTTTGCATCTGCAACTGCATCTGAGCTTGGTTTATGGTGCTCTGCTCAAAGAACTTCTTTAGCAATTCTTCAGTATTGTTAGCGGATTTTCCTTCCGACACTGTTATTGGCGCCGTTCTTGATGCTCCAACAGCTGTCATCATTCTACTGCTACCTCCTATCTCCTTTGAAGTATTACCAGCTGCTCTCGAGGGTAATCCATTAGAGTTGAGATTGCCATTTACTACTCTTGATAGTCCTTCAACTGCATGAGATGTTTCACCGGGAATCGCTGTTTCTTTGATGGTGCCGTCATCTACTGCTTTTCCTTTACTTTGCGCTGGGACTTCTTCTTCCTCATCCTCTTCTGGTATTCCATCCAAGTGTGTTATATCTTGCATTAGGATAGGACCCATAGCCTCTGTCTGCTGTTGAGGTGCCGCTGACTGTGTTGTTGCTGTTTGCTGTGAGAGTACTGCTGACTGCATTGCTGCTGGCTGTTGTTGTTCTGGTGTCGACGCCATTAGCTGTTGTTGCTGACTCACTAGCTGTGGTGTTGTTGATTCCTGTTGATGAATCACCTGCTGTGATGTTGTTGACCGTTGATTTGCATTGCCATTCAAGAAAAAATCGTGTGCAAAACCTAACGGTGGTACCGCTGAACTTCTCAAGTTACGTCGATTAGGAAGGGGAACAGACTCAGCGAGTATGGGAAATTTCGAAGCTTTACTTGTTGACGTTGTACCTCCTTTCCGCTTAGTCGCCATTTTAGTATCCTGTGTAGAAAACAACAAAAGCACTTCCTGACAGTTTTAAGCTAGCTTGACTGTTAGCAAATGCCAAATTCGTTAGTGGAGGCGGTTGAACAATTTCTGACAAAGTAGGAAACAAACAAAATAGTACAGAACAGCAGCAACAACATTTGCAGAGCATGACCTAGTCTTGTCGGCAGTTGGAAGAAAACCCTAAATTTTGAGAACTCGTTGAAACCCTAAAAACACCAAAGTTTAATAACCATACTCATAACAAAGATCAAAATCTGTACGGCATGAAGGTTTCGTTAATAACTTTTCATAACACTTTTAATCCAAAATCACACTAGGGCATCTAGAATAAGATATATCTGCTAAGAATCATGTTTAACATAGCAATCCACCCTCATCCTAGATTTTCTAATGGCGTATATGAACTTATCATGCAAATAAGAGTTTTCTCATGATTTTATAAAGATTTTGACAGCAACAGTATCATAAGTGCTACTAAATAAAAGACTTATAAATTTACAAGCATATGTATGGTTAGAAACCACCAGCAACATAAGTGCTGTTAAAACATCATTAATCATACTCAAAACACTCTATAATTCCTAACACAAGGGCTTTTCAAGGTTCAGCCTCCTCAAGAACAATAAACATACTCAAAACTTTCAAATACAGCAGCATAACCTTATGTTTGAAAAACCTTACTACCACACGACATAAAGCAGCAACCTAATATACTTACAACCAGAAATTTATGGTTTAAAACACCACCAGCAACACAAGTGATGTTAAGACGCCATCAATCATGTTAAAAACATTCTATATTTCTTAACCACCAAGGCCTTTTAAGGTTCAGCCTCTGTAAACAATAATAAACATACTTATGACTTCCATAAATGGAGCGCTTAAGCCTCTATCTAACACAACAGCATAACCAATACTTAAAAACTTCAGTATCACACAAAAATAGCTTAAATTTCATGAAAACAAGAAGAAAATTTTTGAAAATCACAGGTTCAGACCTCTTCTAGCGCCAAAATGTAGTTGGTAAAATCTCCATAGTGAAGATTTTACCAATACACCCCTGTTTAAGACCATAAACATAATATAACATACACACTTAGAGCGAACACATATCAACGTATAGATCAGCACTTAAGCACAGACAGGATACAATACTAAAGATAAATCATGAACATAGCATAACAGTTGAATAAGCCAAAACTCTCAAAGATATATTATTAATGGAATCCATGCATCTCACCTTGCTATGGATCTCTCTACAGCATATCAAGATCTCACCAACAATTTGGATAACAGAGAGTTAGGACTTGCTTCCTCTCTACTAGCCAAACCCTAGCAATCACTTTTCCAACCCCTTCAAATGTTAGCATACATTGCCTTATATAGGCGTTTACAAGTAATGGAATACAGCTAATAGGTACAAACTATTTCTGACACTATTTGTCCTGTTCCTCACCGCCTTACCGCTATACTTCTTCAATAACCCAGCGCCTTCCCTTTATAACTTCAGCGCCATTCCATTGTGTAGGATAAGATCAATGACTCAGATTCCACTGAATCAATCATTCAACTCTGCCAAATCGACCGTTCTGCCCAACATTAAATGCTCAACTAACTTATTCAGCTTTTGTCGAGGCTTTACCGCTGATGTGATCCTTGAGTATACCGTTATCCCAAGGAGGTCTTCAGCATTCTTCTGTTGTAAGTGACTACCGCTGACAGGGGCCGCTGTCACTTATACTTCTTCTCCTATGGATGCCCTTCTTAACACTAATCTTTACTTAAGTTCTTACTATTTGGCGTATGGCATTTTCTTCACCTACAAGGAGTTATGACTTTATGGATATTCTTCTATTCTACTTTATCTATTCTTTCGAAATATAGTCGACTACTTTAGTAGTGATAATAGCGATTGAGATCGTATTCTTGTGTAACGTGGCCTTGTGTCATGACCAGTGTTTGTTCCCACAAATATTGTGAGTACAAGAATGAATGAGATAGATTTGGTGCCATGTGTCTATTGCAATGGTTTGCTTGCAAACTGTTAGTTGGATATGGATGAATCTAAAGGAGTACTCTTGAGCAAAGAGTCCATGGATCACAGCTGAGGACGTACACACGTCTAAGTTCTGGCTCAGCCCAGTACTTCCAGTGGAATCCAGATTTGACGAAATCTGACAGGCGCACGGTTCACGAACCGGTTTGCGTACCAGAAACTCGGAAATTCCCTGAGTTCGAGATGGCTATTTATTTCGCGTACCAGTACGTGAACCTGACGGTAGTCATCTTGCTGGTTTCGGATTTAGTGAAGATTCTTTTAGAATTTCACTCTGAGTCAAATTCCAAACTCCTTTATCTCTTAGATGGACTTGTGTAAAACATAATATCTTTTGTGTTCCATCTAACGATCCTCAATGAGTCAATAAGATAAGATTATCTCTGGTCTGTTGGATTTCTATCTTGAAGTGTTTTTGAGCTAACAAAACACTTGGCAGATAATGTTAAAAAGAATTTCAATTGAGATTAATCTCTTTACTTGATTTCCAAGTTTCCTTAACTTGTGGGACAAGTAATTGCTTTCTTTATTCCAAAGCAACCTATCTTATTGAGTGCTATAAATAGAGGTGTCTATGGACAAATACCGCAAGCATCAAGCATACGTAAAGGTCCTTAGGGAAGGTAGCGTAAACTCTTTTCACTTCGGTGAATGCTTGTTGTGGTATAGTCATCCTCTATAGGTTGCAGCTCCTCTGGGAACTCCTACGACTATAAAGACTTCTCTTGAGAGTTGGGAAGCACAGGTAGGAGAGTGAAACCATCTTTGGTTGAAATCGGATTAACCTGTAACCTTGGTAACCTGATCACGTTCTTGTCTATTCTAAAGTTCGTCTCTTATGATATACGGCTATTCAAGAACTGATACGTTACTCAACAAGGTTGGAAAGGTAGCAACGCACGGCTGCACTCGGTGTTGTAAGACCTAGTTAGCTCCAGTTATACAAGTTTCTTAAGTGATTCTTCGTGTATAACTGAGGTAGATACGAATTGGGCATTGCTTACTTGGTTTGAGTGTCAGCCCCGATTTGTGAAGTAGATTTCCGTATGACCTGGATTTAACAATCCGAAGGAAGTCATCTGGTGTGTGGTAAACTGATAGAGGACAGTTACACCATACGTCAACAATTAGGTTGAAAAACCAGTATTGCTGACACAAGCCTTTGGCATCGGTTAAAGCAACTCCTAGGCCTGTAAAGGACGTCAGCTGGGGGAATCAAGTGCGTGACGATATGTGGGGGGTCTAGAGACGTAAGGAAGGCGACAGTAGCCAATTCTCTTGGAGGGCTTGAGTTGGTCTCTGCTACATCCCAGACCGAAGTCTTATAGTAGGCTAGTGTTTGTAGTCAGTTTGTACTGGGCGGTGTTCAATCTGGACGAGGTCCCGAGGTTTTTCTGCAAGGCAGTTTCCTCGTTAAAAAAATCTTTGGTGTCTTGTGTGCTTTTACTTTCCGCATTATATCTCTGATTATATAATTAAAGCACCAAGTAGTACGTTATTGCCTAACTGTAGAGTTGACTCCAAAGTACTCTTTGTCGAGGTTTAACAACTCCAGTTATAAGTTTGGATATTGATTTTTGAGATCGTCCAGACTTAAACCATAAGACTCACGAGCCAAAACGAAAAGTTGGTAGTATTTCGGTACCCCTCCTTTTTCAGTGCCAAAGAAGAACAAGGGAGTAAGAATTTGTATCGACTTCAACGATTTGAATAGGGCTTGCCCAGCTTCCCATTGCCCAGCATTAATCAGACTGTTGACGCTACTTCAGGAAATGAGCTCTTATCTTTTATGGATGGCTATTCTAGTTACAACCATATACCGCTAGCAGAGGAGGATCAGCGACATACGTCGTTCTTTTCTACTAAAAGCTTATTCTGCTATACAAGGTTGCCTTTTGGGCTCAAGAATGCCAAAGCTACTTATCAAAAGATGGCTCAAGACATGTTTGAAAAATGGATATGGAAAACCATGGAGGTATACGTGGATGATATGTTAGTAAAGAGCAAATTTATGCGTATAACCAAGTTGAAGATTAATCCAGCAAAGTGTGTGTTTGGCGTCACGTCAGGAAAATTCTTGGGTATGTTGTTACAAAGAAATGGTGTAGAGGCAGATCAAGCAAAAATTCAAGCTATTAGAGATATGCCATCGTCGGTAACCTTGAAAGATGTTCAGCGACTTAATGGGATATTGGCGCCACTTAATAAGTTTATCTCACGGTTCTCTGACAAATGCAAGTTATTCTTCCAAATGCTGAAGAAGGGAGAAAAATTCAAATTGAAAGATGATGATGAAGCCGCCTTTCAAGGAATCAAAAGATACTTAGCTACTCTTCCAGCCATTCAGCCGCCGGAGCATGGAGAAGAATTGAGAGTTTACCTTGCAGCCACTTCTTCAGCGGTCAGTGCAGTACTTGTGCGAACTAAGGGAGGAGAGACACCAATCTACTACATTAGCCGAACTTTACAACCTGCTGAGAAAAATTATACCAAAATAGAACAACTGATATAGGCTTTGGTTTTTGCTTCTAAGCGACTTTGTCCTTACTTCCATGCTCACCCAATTACTGTGTTAACAAAAAACCCCATTGAGTCTATTTAACATAGTTCACAGAGAGCAGGGCGCATTGCTAAATGGAACGCTCAGATATAACAAATCGGCGTCAAATATGAAATTAGGACATCTCAGAGATCCCAAGTTATCGCCGATTTCTCGCTGACTTTCCAATTGAAGAAGAAGAAGAAGAAAGTGAAGATATTCCGTTCATGGAGGATGACTCAGAGAATGAAGTGCTGCAGCTTCTGAAGAGAGACCCAAATCAGTGGGAGGTATATGTGGATGGATCAGCTAATAGAGAAGGGAAAGGTATCGGCATAGTTTTTACATTGCCAAAGGGAGCAAGGATAGTACATTCACTCAGATTGGAGTTTCCGGCGACAAATAATGAGGCATAATACGAAGCTGTAATTCATGCCATGCGACTTATCATTGAGATGGACATCAGCAACGTTCGTTTAACTAGTGACTCTCAGCTGGTCATTCGCCAAATCTCAGGGGCATATGTAGCACACGACAGTTCTTTGCAGAAATATCTCAAATTGGCTAGAGAGTACGCTCAAAAGATCATCGGTATACAGTTCAGACACATCTACAGAAAAGATAACAGGCACGCCGATGCACTTGCATTCATTTCATCTATGATGACAGACCCAGAGATTACATCTATAGAAATTGAATGAGTAAGAATGTCGTCAGTTGAAGAAAGAGAACAGCTAGAAGTGCTAGCAATGGAGGTGGAAAAATCAGTAGAGACAGACTGGAGAACCCCAATCAGATACTATCTAGAACAACTTACAACACCAGGGAAAATATCCTTGCACATCAAGTCATCAGTAGATCGGCGAACTATGAGCTAAGGGATGGAATATTATACGGCAGATCATTTTCTGGGCCCCTATTAAGGTGTGTGTCAAGGGAAGAAGGAAAGAAGTTTTTAAAGAAAATCCATGAAGGAGATTGTGGGAATCACAACGGTCAGCGAGCCTTAGCTCTAAAAGTAATAATGTAAAGATATTATTGGCCCTGGATGAACGGCGATGCTGCAGATTATGCTCGACGATGTAAAAAATGTCAGTTATTTGGAAGAAGGATTAAAGCACCGGCGATGTCATTAAATTCAGTTCTTAGCCCTTGGCCCTTTGCCAAATGGGGGATTGATATTATTGGACCATTGACCCCAGGGTCAGGACAGAGGAAGTTTATCATAGTGGCTACCGATTATTTTACCAAATGGTGTGAAGCTAAGGCATTAAGATAACGGACAGGAAAAGAAGTCTTTGTATTCATCTGGGAAAACATATTTTGTAGGTTCGGCGTACCAGCGGAGATTTGTACTGATAATGGAAAAGAATTAGTCGGCGAAAACATCGAAAACTTATTGGCTACATACGGTGTGAAGTTAGGAAAGTCAACTCCAATATACCCACAAAGTAATGGACAAGCGGAAGCGACAAATAAGACCATTGGAATGGGGTTAAAGAAGAGAGTGGAACCATACAAGAAAGTTTGGTGTGAACATTTACATAATGTATTGTGGTCTTACAGGACAACTGTCACAGAGGCAACAAGAGCATCTCCCTTTCTACTTACCTTTGGTGCAGAGGCAGTACTACCTCAGAAGTTATATTGACGACTACAAAGCATGAGGCATGGGAAAAGAACTTGAACACCGACTTGATTGGCAAAGCTGGATAATTTGGAAGAACAACGGTTAATCGCTCTAACCCATATAGAAAACTACCGTCGGCGGCTGGCAAGAGAATACAACAAGCGCGTCATTCCCAGAGAATATCAACCAGGCGATCTTGTGTTGCAAGAAATCCCGCCGTACCAGAAGAAAAAGGGATGCAAGAAATTAGAACCAACCTGGGAAGGTCCTTACATTGTAAAACGTGCAGCTGGAAGTGGAGCCTATGTGTTGATAGATGAAAATGGCAAAAAATTAGAGCATCCTTGGAATGCCAAGTTTATTAAAATATACAATCCTTAAAACCATATGTAAAATCCGAAGTCTTGGGCGGGCATAATACCCCAAGAAATCTTATTAGCTTTTGTAATCAGCGGCAAATAAAATCTGGGGACGTAGGTTGCTATTATGCGCCGAACCCCGTTAACAAATCACCGTGTCCTTTGCTTTCGCCTAGCTAGTAGAATATCACAGCAACAATGCTAAAGTAAACGAACCAAAAAGTTCGCCGAACAAAAGAGCCAGCAACTCTCTCTAAAGGCTAAAAGCCGTCCGTTATGGCAACAAACTGCCAAATATTTCAAAGGCTAAAAAGCCCTTCGCTAAGGCAAAAAACTGCCAAATATCTTTAAGGCCAAAAAAGCCATTCACTGAGGCAGAAAAATTGCCAAAATACCTCCAAGGCTAAAAAGCCATTTACAATAATTGTCAAAAATCTCTAAAAATAAATATCCATTCGCTAAGGCAAAACAGCTTCAAGAATAGTTGTCATTTACTAAGGCAAGAATTGCAAAATACTTTAAGGTTGGAATCATTCGCTGAGGCAAGTAATAACCGGCTATAGCACGCTTAACCTGGATTCCGGTGATAAAAAGCTATGGGTAATGATAAATCTGGCCATTGGAACTATAAATCCCTTCGTGTTACTTGTTGATCTGTAAGTGATGGTAGAAAAATATAAAACTCCAAGAGCACTCCCCAGGGGACGGCTCTAGGTAAACCAACCACTTATAATAGATCGCCGACGGGCATAAGTAGCAATGTTATAACGAACGGTTGTGATATGGACCAGTCGGATAACCATTAGCTGATCATTTGGGCCAGGTAAGCTCAGTTATACAGAAGATAAAGAGGTAATATCGCCGAACTAAAAACAAAGCATTGGCTACCAAAACAAAATATATTTCAAGACAAAACGATAAAATACATAGTGCACTCATAAACCTTGTGCAAGGAAGATTAGAACAAAGATCTTGTTTGATTCACAAAAAGTTTGAAAGTAAAAGGGGCCTATTAGGTATCCTGGGAAAACTACATTCCCAATGGCTTAAACCTTGAGCTAGACTCAGCGCAAATCAGCCTTCAGGTTGTTAGCTGGATGAAGAACCGTCCTTGTATACTCGCAACTCTGGAGGCTTTAATGAGTTTTTAGTCGCCAACTTCATGTTCTCATCGTTATCGACGTCAGTTGGCTCTATTTCCTCAACGGTGGTGATACCTTTTCCTCTAGAATCTTGCTGAGGCACCTCTCTAGCGTCATGCTTTGGATCGCTGTCTTCATGATCCTCCTGATTTTCTTCTTCAGCATCGCCGGCATCATCGTCCTCTTCCTCTGAGCCAGATTCGCTACCCTCTTCTTCTTCATCCTCAGTGCCTTCTTCACCATCAGTGGCAGCAGGAGTGTCTACTTTCATACTTGGTGGAAGAGCTCCGGAGCATACTCCTTAGGAATTGGTAGCTTGTTCGTCGGGCAGTAGTTTTGCAGATAAAGTTGAATCCCAAGAAAGGCAGACATGCTTAAATCTTCAATATGTTGTTTTTCTTGTTCTTTTACCTTTTGCTGGGCAAGGTTCAGGCGAGATTGAAGGTCATCACGCACATTGTGAAGCTTCTCTATCAAAGAAGTTTGAGTCTCAAACTTTTCCTTATAGACTTTCAAATCGGCGACATCCTTGTTAAGGTTAATTATTTGGCCAGAGCATTAGAGGTGTTCCTCTTTCAGCTTATCCATATTCTCTTCACAAAGCTGATGATTTTTGAGCTGACTCTCCAAGTGAGAGATCTTGGAGACACATTCATTGTGTTGCTCAAAGACATATTGTTGCTTCTGGAGTTGGTCTTCAAGTGCCTTGTTTCGTTCTGCAAAGGAAACAAGCCTAAATGTGAGCAGAGGCAGATGCAATTTACAAATAGTTGGGCGACAGAAAACCCTAGAAATCTACCTTCTAACTCATGTACATGTCTACGAATACCCTCTTGGGCGACATTAATTTGATCCAATTTAAATAAAACATCTTGATCAGCACAAGGACCCAAGATTTGCTTAATTTTGAGTTTCAAGGAGGTATTTTCCTCGTTCAGCTTCCTGGCTCGATCCCTATGAAGTTGGGCAAAATCTTTATGACGTTGGATTTCTTGAACGACGACATATCTTTAGGCATCTGTACGGTTCAATTGTGAAGTTAGCTTTTCAACAGCTGCTTTTTCATCTTGTCATAGGGTGGAGACTCTTGTATGATCCACAATAGCTTTCTCCTTGAATTTACGTTCTCATTCCGCTAGGCGTGAGGCATTGTCACGTTCGCTCTTAATCCATATAATGTCCACTTAGGAAGCTTTGAGAAGACGGCCAAGATTTACATCACTAGTACACGGATAAACATTTAAGACGGTTTTATACAGTGTCCATATGTATTCTGACACTTCAAAATAAAAAGGCCAGAGCGTGAGTAATCACGTGTTTTATTGTCCCTTATTGCTACTCTGGCTTTTGAGTGTCTGTATAAGGATAACGAAGATGGCTTTCCCTACTACCCGTCGTATAGTGTGATGCCAAATATTCCCAATTCTAGTGGCAATATGCGCCTCATCAGACACTAGTAATCATTCAAACCGTCGTAAATATCATTTAAAACACGGAAAAATATCATTCTGAGTGTCCGTTGTATACCTTTTAGACTCCAGAAATAATTTGAACCGTAGTACAGTTCGTTTAAAACACGCAAAAATATCATTTTGAGTGTCCATTGTATGCCTTTCTGACTCTTGGAATCATTTGAACCGTCGTAAAGTTCGTTTAAAACACGCAAAAATGTCATTATGAGTGTCCATTGTATACCTTTCAGACTCTTGGAATAAACAGTGGTAAAGATCATTTAAAAGACGCAAAATTATAATTACAAGTGTCTATTCTATACCTTTCACTCTTAGAATAATTTTAGCCGTCATAAATACCACTTCAAACATGCAAAATTTTAGTCCAAGTGTCTATTTTATACCTTTCAGACTCTTGGTATCCATTTGAACCGTCGTAATAATCATATAAAATACGCAACAATTAGTCCCAAGTGTCTGTTATATACCTTTCAGACTCTTGGCGTCATAAAGAAACTGTTCACAAATGATGCATCCTCGTCCGTCAAAATTAATGCATTCTCAGCCGTCGAATCAAATGCATTTTCCACCATCCACGTGGTAATACCTAAGTCATCCATTTTGTAATACATTTTTACAATATTATGAATCTCTAGCCATCCACGTGTCACTTAACGTAGAATAAAATTCTAACCGTTAAAGTTTGATGAATCTATAACCATCCACGTGGCATGGTTAACACATGTTTTGCTACCGGTTTCCGGGTCGGGTACTAAGAATGGTTCCTTACCATTACCACCAAGCCCAAAAGGGTCATCCAGGGAACAATTTTGTAATTAAATTTAATTTGGAAATTCATATTATTGATCACACAACTAATTGTTTAACTCAGTTCTAGTAGTTTGCAAAATATTACATGACATTTATCACCTAAAACATTACTAAACATTATTTCTTCAGTTTGTTGGACAGTGTCTCCAAATGTTTGTTGATCAGGTTGTAGCAAGGTTCCTCGTATTCTTTGGTTTGCTATCTGGAGATGAATATACCCTGCGGGTCCTCTAGACCCTTTTCAAATTCTGTTGACCCTGTTGTGTATTCTCCCTTGTATGTTTTTCACCTGCTGTTTGACTATCTTCATGTTGATAGGCTTCTGATTGCTCCACATCCTGTGACTCATTGGCTAGTGGATGCATCCCATACGAGATTATTCGCCAGTGGTTCTGTCCCAGACATAAGACTCTGATAAAGGAACATGCAATGCTTCTAATAGTATTAAAATAAAATGAACACGCATACAACAACACAATATCCAGAGTAAAGTGTTTGGATCAGCAACATATCTCAAGTATAGAAATACAACCTGCAAATATGTTACTGTCAGCATCAGTCTATACGTGCATGTAGATGGTGGTCCGAGTATGCAATGTGTGATAATGAAACAAAAAGAGAAAAAGAACCGGTAGACAGTATAGGTTATTAAATCCTAATAAGTTTTTGACGAACACCCAACACATTCAAATCACAATGCTAAAATCACCATGAATTTAAATACAGATCACCTCTTCTTGTTGCTGTAGATATCTGTAGTATGTACCCATCGACATGGACCAGAGCAGTAACAACTTGGCTATAGAAATGATGGACATGACCTGAAATGATAGAGAATGAATCTCGTCAGTCCTGCCCCATAAAATGCATTGTAATCGAAGTCACTAACCACATAGACTTACTTGTTATCATTCCTGCCCACCAAAGAGACTCGTACAAATAAGAGTATCCACCAGTTCCTGCGAACAATAATCAATGCCATTAGTTTCAGGGATAACTTACACTTTATAGCGATTGAGTCACCTAGCAATGATAATTCCACGCCTAAGTTTTCACGATAATGCAGTACAATTGACCAGAACAACCAATACCTAAGAGTCTAAGACAGCACAAATTAATCCTAAATGCTAAAAGTTTTCAAGGGAGAGTTTCTACCTCTCTGTAGTACGGGTTACCTACAAACATTTTGTGTATTTAGAGTTCACGCACTTAATTTCCTCCTTAGGTAGCCTGCATTGAAAATGTCGGAAAACAAAAAAAATGTTGTTAGTTCCTACACAACCAACCACACAACAATGTTCTCCCAAATTAGAAGCTATGCAGCGAAAGTTAAGTGGTAGGATGCAAATAAATCAAATGGTAACCAGTTTCACTAAAAAACCAGTTTTAAATCGTACACAGGTAACGAGAACATATATTCAACTTTTTGTCCATGAATTTAAATGTAAACGAACTACTAGATAAGTGTCAAGCACATTTTGATAACATCTACTCACACCATAAGTTCCATGAGCATACATATAATTAGTAGACTGGCGGCGAGCGCTTACTTGTGCTCCTCCGAGAGGATCTGGAACATTTTCAACAAGCAAAAGTGGTGTTTACCTTGGATCTTGCAGCCCTCCCTCGTTCCCTAGCCTCTTGAAATTTCTCACATGTGTAACGAAGTCAGGCCCGTCTTCTTTCTTCACACCTTCAGGAACAAGTTTGGTTGAAAATTGTTACGACCCAATGTCCATGGGTAGTCCAAAATCATCAAACACCATCGGCATGAGATCATTTGAATTATTATTGATGCTTGTTTGGTCTGCTACAGGGTCACGACGGTATGATGTATGGACATTATTATTCCCTTCTGCTCGAGAACCAACAAAGCCATGATCCGCTTGTGATCCAAAGCTGTGAGAGCTGCTACTTGGAGACCAGAAGTTCTGATACATGGTTCACTACAAAGCAGAGGACAGGAACAATGAAAATCACCATACATATGGGAATATATATAATCCATAAAAGAGATCTAACAGCAAAAGAGTTGTAAACCACAACCGTTATTAACTTATGGAGTCAAAGAACCATCCTATCATGCAACTATACCAGTGATTACAATTGCAATTGCTACATAATATTTCTCTATCCCACAATTAATTCCAACTGTCTCTTTCCATACTAACTAATTGATCCAAAGGTCTTTTGTAAGAATCAAACAAGAGAAGTAGAAAACATTTTCCACATTACTAACTATATGATCTCAAACAAAACAAAAAACAGATTTCCCACAGCAGTTCATAAGTCGCAACTACCAAATTAAAATTCGTGAAGAACCCAACTTTCCTAACCTCATAATCCTACCAGAACTGTGATCACCATTTATAATCAACAAGGATTCAGAAAAAAAAAATTAATCAAACAAGGGTTATACCAGCAAAATCTTCGATTTAGGGTTTTTATTTACTAATAAATGTTAAGCCCAAAAACTGAAAACTGAAAATTCGATTCAGTCAAATAACAAGCTCATAGTAGAAAACCGAAAATTAAATCAGTATTTCTTAGAAACTGATGTATTTCTTAGAATCCTAACTGAATTCGCCTATCGATCTCTCTATCGTTTCTTCACTTCAATAGGTTTGCCTATCGATCTCTCCATCGTTTCTTCACTTCAATAGGTTTAATGACATAAGAAGAGAAAATGAAAACAAGATTGACCGATCCCCAAACTAGTGTAGAAATAGATTTAACTTTCACACGTTATAAACCTTGAAAAATATAATCTTTCTTGATGTAGAAGGTTTTTAGGTTTTCCAACCTAAGGTTAGGGTTTCACGTCATCTGATTCCAGTAGTGAGAAGGAAATAGGGCGGTTCATCTGGATTTCTTTTTAGGTGGTTGTAATTGAGACTGAATTAGGGTATTTTTTTTACTTGAGAGAGGCGAGGTTAGAGAGATTTGAGAGATCCAAATGGACTGGGAGAAAGAGGTTTGGGAAAGAGATCGATTAAGGGTAGTGGAGTAAGAAAAATCGCACTTTGACGATTTGTCCATCTTCATCGGCATCATCTCCTTCTTTCTCGGTGTTAGTTTCGTTACTTCTACACGTTTTTTTTTTATGGTACTTAGCAAAAATAATGAGAGAAAAAGAGGCGCAACAAAAGGTCGAGAGCGTGAGATTTAGGGTGTTATAAAAAAAAATATTGAAAACTAATCTCGAAGAAACCGAAGGGTGGGATGGGAGATGTTTACGAAATTAAATCTAAGATGCCTATGTTTTCTGACTTAATCTTCTTGATTGACCATTTTTTTTTTAATTAATAGAAGATTGACCAATGGTGCACATTAATATTTTTAGCATGAGACAGTATTTTGTGTGGTCCATAATTCTACCAACACTATTTTTGAAACAGTTTGCAAAGTTAAGGAGACCGATAAAACCTCTATTCTCTATTTGACGAACAATTTGTTTTAGCGAACTAGATCATGTACGAATATCACAGTTATTTAATTTGCAATCACATTTTGCGTTTATGATTTCACTAGGGTCTGACCCGTGCCTTTGGCACGGGCTTTTGTAATGCACTGTATTTTTTTCATAAATAAATTCAATAAAGCATCCACATTTACAAATCCTTTTTTTTTCCCTTTCAAATTTTTTTTTTTAAACTTTGATTAATCAACTGCACTGGATAGATGCACACTAAATGGAATGATGAACCTAAATAAATTCCAATGACTAAACCACTTAGATACTTTTTTTTTTTTTTTTGATCTTAAAATCAAAGAAACTTTTCATTAATGGAAATTCGAGGTTACTTTGAGTTGAAGATCGAAAATAAGAGAATACAAAGAACCATGAACATATTGTAGAAGTACAATACCGAGAAATCCGACAAGAGAAAGAGAAGGATTAACGGAGTAAGACAAATACAAGTATGAATAAGACCCGATTGAATCGGAGGAAGAATGGTTATACTCGGAAATATATTCCAACCATTTTGTTTGTTTTTCTTCTGTGAAAAGATATGCTCCCAAAATAGGAGTGATTTGCTCAAATCTCTTGTAGCTAGTGATGAAACTTCCGTCGTCAAATAAATCACCGATGAAGATCCCGTCGCCGGAAAGATAGATGATGAAGATTCCGATGTAGATTCCGTCGCCGGAGACAACTATGATGAAGTTTTCGTCGTTGGAGTACATCCCTAGTGATCTTAAAACCCAAAACAACCAAGAACCGCCATTAAAAGGTACAAAAACCTCCTTGAAGGAGTAGATAAAACCACCTTGAAGGTGTAGATAAACCTCCTTGAAGGAGTAGATAAAACCACCTTGAAGGTGTAGATAAACCTCCTTGAAGGAGTAGAAAAACCTCACCATATGGTAAGTAAAAGACATCAAAATTACCTAAACTAAACAACTAATCTATGAAAGCAAGGAAATGGATTGTGACCTGCTCAGATCCGGTCCTAAATGACCAGATCTGAGCAGTGAAGATGGAACTTTAGATGGGTTTTTTTGGGGAAGAAGAGAGAGCTAGAGAGGAGAGAGAGTATTTTTGAAAAAAATTTCTAAACCACTTAGATACTAATGAAACCATTAAGTTGAATTAAAAGACAACATAAGAAAATACTCAAGACCCAACGAAATTCATTATAAGTGCCTGTCGTTCATCAAATTAACCATTTAAATTCTACCCTCAAATATATCTTGCCCCCCAGTTCAGTGTAAACATACTGGAAATGAAATTAAATTCCCCAGTGAAAATAAGAAAAGGCACTCATATACCCAACCCCCAACTGTTGTCAGCTGCGAAAAATATAGTAACATTGCCTTACAGCAACACTTCTGGATACACCACGTTGTTGGTCTGCTTGCCCTCGTCTCCCTCCGATAGCAATATTTTGATGCTCCTCGCTGTTGTACATCTTGATAATGCCACATAGAGTTGTCCATGACTGAAAACTGGATTTCTAAGATCAATACCACCGACTTTAACTGACTGTCCGTGCGCCTTGTTTATGGTCAATTGCAAATGCTAACCTAATTGGGAACTGTCTTCTGGTCATCCTCACAGGAACATCTGCAGACGACGGAGTTAAAGAGATTCGCTGTATAAAAACCAATTGTCCTTTCTTGTCACCCATTAAGATTGTTGCTTCTACCACATGTGGTTTGCATCTCTCCACTCTTATTCTGGTCTCGTTGCACAGTTTATTTCTCAGGGTGATATTCCGCAGTATCATGGCCGGGCATCCCACCTTTAGGTCCAATTTAAACGGTGGCAATCCCGGTGGATTCAAGGCATTCAAACACTCACTTGGACAACACGTGTTTCCAATTGAACCATTTTCCAAGTTTTCTGCGGTCTTATCAGCTGCCAAGTAAGAGTACATTTTGCCTTTGTACATCCGTAGGATCTTCATTCATTACAGCTACGTCGTCGTTCCTAGGCGACAAAATAGTTCTCTCCGTCAAATAGTCAGCCGTAGGCATTTTATTTTCTCAATTCCTGGATATATTTCTGATTATTAGTTCTCTTTGATCTTTGCATCTATGCATTGTTTCCAGCAGATCGACTTTGGGCTCCGGGTCTGTTCCCACCTGCCAAATTAAACTCACTAATTTATTAACTATCCAAGCTGACTAACAAAAGAAACAATATCCAAACAAAGCCAGTATTCAGATAATGGCACCAATTATATATGGACATTTTTTACGTACCTTCAGCAAGTGTTAAGCGAACGCCACACTTTTCAGGATCATCACTTCCCAGCCTCATGTTTTGTATGAGTCTAAGTACTTTCACACGCCTCCATAGTGCAGAGATCCTACTAGACGCCCCTACTATTTGTTCTCTTGCTCCCTTATTAATGACTGGTAGAGTCTGCCTAAAATCTCCCCGTAACACCACTGTTATCCCGCCGAATGGTTTTGTGCTCTTCCTCACATTTTTTAATGACCTGTCCACTGCCTCGATGCAAAAGCCGTGCTGCATGTCCACCTCATCCCATATAATCAGTTTGGTCATTCAGAACAATTCGGTCTCCGTATCATCAAATTTGATGTTACACTTTGATATTTATGTAACCTCAAATGGAATCTTGAACGTAAAATGAGCTGTCCTTCCACCTTTCAGCAGTAGAGAGGCAACTCCGCAAAATGCAACGGTAAAAACTTATCTTTCCCTCTTTTCTACATGGTGATGCCACCGTGTTGTAAAGAAAAGTTTTACCGGTGCATGCACTTCCATTCAAAAAGTACATCTTTCCCTTGTTTCAGTTTATCGAGTCAACAATTTCTGTGTATGCCTCCTTTTGCGCGCCATTCAACCTTTGAATATTTGAAGCCACCTTCGCCTCCTCTATATCAAACTTGAGCTGTCGGTGCTCCCATATGAGCCTGTTTCCGACAACATCACTTCATTTTCCTGTAGGCCACGGCATAGTTTTGAAATCCTTTGATTTTTTTTCCTGCCTCGTGTTGGAGTTTCTCTATACGGTACAACCCATAATCCAGAACATGATCTTCGGATGGATTTTGCACACCGTACTGTGTTTTAATCTGGTGTGCAAGATTATCGCATATATCCAGTCCACACTTCTACCATAGAACTTCTGGCTGTGTCGGCTACACAGAATGAGTATCATACCAAAAAGTTGTCATAGCCGGTACCCAGTCTTCATCACCTCCGCTTCTTGCAGACACTTATCCACTCCCGATCGTTTTCCAATAACCCCAGTGCAAGACATGCCTCTTTGAATGTTTCATGGACCTTCTTTACACCATCAAAATGGTTGGCTGAGATTATACATGCAAAATCACTTACAAAATAAATATAATTACTAAAATGAAATGGATTAGATACATATAAATGGTGATTTGCAATAGTGAGTACACACCCCCTCGGAATATATTCATATTGACTGTCATATAAATATGAATTTGAGAAATGACCTGTGAGATACATATTTAGCATGAAATTCGTAAGGTCTTCAAAGTCGGCAAAGTTGAATTTGTACCGGGGGATTTGCAACAACTTGCTAGTAAGAGGTTTGATGATTGTTTTCCATGTGAAAAAAATACGGAATGAATTCTTAGCGGGGCGGGAATGGTGTTTTGCATCTGCTAGTTGGAATTGTTCTAGAATCTAGACAAAAAAAAAAACCTCCCTCGCATAGGAAGGGTGAAAATGTAGAAAAAAGTTTTCCAGGAACAACGCAATGCACCGCGTCACCCTGCATTCCATTTTTAATATATAAAAAGCTATAAGAGGTGAAAACCGGGAATGCAGTATAGTATAAGGAATACATCATAGTATGCTTAAGTTTTGGTCGGCCAAAAGCAAATCAACACTCATGGGGGACACTTCTCTCCACATACGGATGAGTTTTACACGGATCTGAGAATTCTGGCCATCATCGGTCTCTCGAATACGGTTGATTGTCGTGTACTTGCCAATAACCTTTGGCTCACGGTTTTGACATGTAATTAGATTAACTGAATAAGGGGCCAGTGGATGACAGTGAATCAGTGTCCTCGCAAATGGTAAAACAACTCTCTTTTGCTAGTGCATATGAACTAATATAGTGGTTGAGAAGATACCTGCGCCATGGTTGAACCGGGTTATTGGAATCTTGGTAGATCTCCAGCATTTGTCTAGTTCCTCCTGTAAGCAATGATGAGAGACCATATGACCATTGCAGGGGCATGATTGCAAACCAGTCTTGTTAGTGAAACCTAATATGTAAATCGAGGGAAGTCTGCACCGGTAATAAGAACTTATAATGCTTGCAAATTTCCTAATTAAAAATAACTCAGGCATTTAACCAAACACAATCCAAGATGCAAAGAGAAGTCTGCATGTTCGGCCATAGTAGCTAATTTTGTACCAATACTTCTTTTTAGTCATTTAAAATGGTGACACCAAAAATACAATAAGTTTTTTTTTTTTTTTATGATTCATCCAAAAATACAATAAGCTAGCTAGTACTAAAGAAGATCATCCAACATCACACAAACACTAATTGTCTAGAAATTAGACTTCTACCACTATATGAATAAATTCATAGATAAACAATTAGTAGATACTCACTTCAAATACATGATGGGAATCCAATTCTTAACATGCTCTTACATGATATTTAACGTACCAATGGAGAAAGAAGAATAGTAAAAAATAGCGCAAACAACAAAAGGGTTTTATGGTGGAGGAGTGGAAGAGGAAAATTAGAAAAACCACCATTACGAAAATAACTATCAAGGAATTCTTTGAATCATATTTGATGACAGGAAAATCAAATGCGGTAAAGATGAGAATTTTAAACATGGATAATGGTGGTTTTTATGGATGAATTCTCCAACCCTAGTCCCATTTATGGCGAGAAGAAACGAAAAATAAAACTTACATACATCCGAGAAGAAACGGAAAAAAAAAACTTACAAATATCTGAGACATGGATGAATTCTAACCTGCAAATGGAAATCGGGAGGTATCCATGGAGCTCTTAACGTAGGAGAGAGAAAAAATGGGAAAGAAAATTTCCAAGAATACCGAGATGTCTAATAACCTAAGGATATCCTCATGATTTAATGGGGCGTTATTATCTAATACGTAGTAGATCAAAAAACTATTGAAGTGGAAAGCTATTGAAGTTTGAATAGGTTTGTTGTTTAGTAACGGAAAGCGTTAAAATTTTCTGTAACGGAAGCACGGTGAGAGGAGAAGTGGTCGTGTCAAAGGTGTTATGCATCTAAAGAGGCAAATCTAGAGATTTAATCTCAGCCGCTCTTTGTCCCCCCGAAATACGGATGCCGTCCAAGCTCAAAAACACCATTGGGGCTTATAATATAGATTATAGACTACTTACATATTTGAAATGTGTTGAATACCAATAACGTGTTAAAACTAAAAGTTTTGACGTATCCGTTCGACTTTAGTACGTATATATCCAATTAATATTTAACGACAAAGTTTAGAAAACAAACTGATATTTAAAATTCGAGGTAACAACTACAAAATAGATTAGGTCATATTAATGAATCGAGTGAGTTGAAGAGAAACCAACGTTATAGAGTGGCGTTGAACTAAATAATTAATTAAATATTAGATGAATTTTTGTCGAATTGATGAATATTGGTCAAATCAAGTGCAATTGAAGTGAAAAACAAAAAATTGAGCACATTGAACTAGACCGAGAATATTACTCAATTTTGTTTAGTATCACTGGATCATACTCACTTTCACTCATTATCCATTATTTGAATCCGATTTTCATCCAATCAAACCAACATCATAGTCATTTCCACTAATTATCCACAAATTACATCACATTGAATTCAATTTTACCCAGTTTTACTAGATCATACTAGTTTTCACTATTTATTCACCAATTACTCTCACTATTTATCCACAAAATTGCTCAAATTGAGTCCAAATTACTCAAAATCGCACAAGTTATATCCATTTTCGATCAATATCACTCGATAACGCTCACTTTCACTTACTATCTGAAAAAGAGGGGATACCGAGATACACCACCAACTTTTAGTTTTCGTGAACCTAGTTGATTATGGTTGTTTGAACGATCTCACAAATCAATATTCAAACAACAACCTGAGTATAGTTCAGAGAACCGAACCCTAACAAGAATGTAGTTCTCGTAGATCTCAATAGAGACAGATTCACTCAAAGGTTATGAATCAACAAACTTGCAATTACTTCTATTATATAGATCAGAGACAATATAATGCGGAAGGGAAAAGTAATGCAAGACACCAGAATTTTGTTAACGAGGAAACTGCAAACCTAGCAGAAAAACCAAGGACCTCGTCCAGATGTGAACACCCTTAGTATGAACGGTATACAGACACTAGCCTACTCTCAGACTTCGGACTGGACTGTATCGAGACTGAATTC
>JAJJMA010267904.1:0-12012 GCA_023529015.1 Papaver nudicaule | reverse complement strand
TTCCTGTAAAGCTGTTGCATACATATGAACTCATTTCGAATTAACTACTTAACTGAAAATTTAAAAAAAACTAAAACTATACTACCGCACGGTTGGGTTACAAAAACTAGCTAGTAGCTTATTATTGAAATTTACATGGAAGAAAAAGAAGAATAATGTAACCTACGAGTGTTGCAGCCTTCAAGCTAATGTTTAACTATATACGTCTGCAAGTCTGCTAAAAATAGAATGCCAAAGATTGGTTAATGATATTTGTATGATGTAGTGGAACTTCCTTAAAAATGTAAGAACGAGACTATTGAGAACTAAGGTTTTAAAAGGTTGATCAACTTGAATAATTATTTATTTTACAAAATGAGCAAAAATGAAGATAATCAAATGGATGGAACAAAGTATAATAAAGGAAAGAGTTCTTTTCTGTAAAGAAAGAATGGAGTTCAGAGTTCCTTGAGTTCAGCTTCAGTTCAGCTTGAGTTCAGGTTCAGTTCAGAATTTCTTCTGTAAAGCCTGAAAATTAAGATGATAAGAATTAATTACTCAAGAGTTTAAACTGAAAATTAATATAATTAAAGCGTGCACACGGTCGGGTAAGAAGATTGTCATATGTACATGGAAGAAAAGGAAAACAAATGTAAGCATATGAAATTAAGCTGCAAAATACGAATGAAAGTTTAATTATATACGTCTCTGATCAATGTACAGTTATTTATTTGAATTAAGTTAGTAGTTAGGAACAGTTCGATGAAGTGAAGCACCTTAAATTAAGAAACCAATCAGTGGGTAATTGATATTTTAGAACTTGCACGGGCATTACCACCTGTGATTACCACGATTATGTTCATGTGCTGGCCAGTATTGATATGGAAATTTTATATCTCTACGTCCATCATAAATTAATTTAATTACTGTTTTTAACCTTCTAGTAGTATGTTGCATTTAGGTGTTTTCTTTGTTTCCATCCATGTATATGAAACAATTGAAATTTAGGCTCACAATATTTATTTATTTTTTTTTTTTTTTTTTGGAATGAAAGTTGCTCCACAACGTATATGTAATTAGAACCTTATATATTAAATCGTTTCTTCCCGATTTCAGCTCAAATTTCACATATAATCCCCAAATTTTGATCTGCATGTTTCTCAATTCGTCTTCAACAATCAATCCTGCTTCAGTTTGTTCATCTACTCTCGTCTGTTCAGCCTGGTTCATCTCGTGAAGATTCAACCGATTCTTTCGTCGTCTGTTACATCTCATTCTCTTTCTACTGTTTGCGTTTTTACGCAAGCTCTTGTTGCAATCACTATCACCACCATTCCCAGTGCTGGTTTGATTCTCCTCACGCTCTATTTTGCAATTTTGTACCTTTATCTTAATTCTCAACTGTGTCACATATTGATGTTTCCAATTCCATCTTCTATGAATTGCATACACCTACGGCAATATGAGCTACATAACTTGGAATTGTAGAGGTGCTCATCAAACTGACACCATCCAGAAACTTCGTGACCTAAATAGAATCTACAAACCGGATATTTTGTTTCTTTCAGAAACAATTTTCGATGAACCTCATATGTTCAAAATTGCTAGCATGTTGGGTTTGCATGATGCCTTTGTGGTTACCTGCAACTGTCACAGAGGTGGACTTACTCTTATATGGCATCGAAATTCGGTTGTCAATTCTTATTGCCAATCAGAGTCTAATCCATGCGTTCATACAACCCACTTCTGATAAGCAACCATGGTACTCACTGGTATCTATGGCCCTCCACATCAACCTGCCAGATGGAATTTCTGGAGGGATTTCCAAAACATTGTGGTTGAACCTAATGCTCCGTGGGTTCTCATAGGTGACTTCAATGAGATTATTTCGCAACAAGAAAGAAAGAAGGCAGACCATTCTGTGACTCACAAGCTGCAGTCTTCTTAAATTTTATTGATCATTTTGGTCTAACTGACTTGGGTTTTCAGGGCTCTCCTTACACTTGGTGTAATAGTCAACAGGGAGGAGGTTGTATTCTAGAGCGAATCGACAGGGCCCTCTGCAATCAATTGTGGATTGATGAATACTCACCTAACTAGGATTGCCTCTGATTATGCACCTCTGCTACTTGAAGAGAAGGTTATCAATGCACAAAAAATAAATTGTTCCGGGTCGAACACCTATGGTTCCAACATCCAAAACTACCACATATTGTGACTGAAGCATGGAACCGGAAAAATGATGAACACCCCGCTGTCAACTTTAAAATCAAAACGGAAAATACTACCTCTACTTTGAAAGCATGGCAGAAATCTACATTTGGTCATCTTATTTTACCGATCAAAGGAGTCGAAACACAAATCTATGAGGCCCAACTAAAAGCAGCGGCAACTATTGAACCACAACTTTCCTTTTGGCTTCAAAAAGAAGAGGAACTTAGGAATATACACCTGATGCTCACCAATTGTCTGGAAATCTACTGGAAGCAAAGATCAAGGATTGACTGGCTGATTGAGGGAGACCTCAACACTACCTTCTTCCACACTAAAGCCACCATCCATAGAAAAGGTAATTTCATTCGACAACTACAAACTGACACTGGTTCTTGGATTTTTGATCAGCAGGAAATCACAGACACCCTAAAACATTATTTTCAAGACCTCTACTCGGCTCCTCATACAGTTCTACATGAAGAATTATCCCAACCAGTTCAAAACATATTGTCGTCAGCACAAATTGAAATATTACAACAACCAATGACAAAAGACGATGTTAAAGAGGCCTTGTTTTCTATTGGTTCAGACAAAGCTCAGGGACACGATGGCTTCACTAGTAAATTCTACGAAGTTTTCTGGGAACTTAGTGGAGATGATATTTGGAAAGTGGTGGAAAACTTCGTATTGGTGTTTTTGGACGAAAATAATGTACTGCAAAAAAGTACTTTCATGTTCGAGAGATCAAAGTCGAACAAATCTAGCCTAAACCAAAACAATGGTCGTTCCAGATTTGCTTCGTTCACAGATGAGGACATAGGGTTGGTCTTAGGGAGGGAAGCAGAGAAAGAGTGAGATCAGGTATTTCTGGTTGAAAAGGTATTATGTGGTTTCTGAACAACTTAGGAAAACGATGTCGTCGGAGACAACTTGGTTTTCCCTAAGATTTTACAAGGATTTCACTAGCCGTTACATTGAATTGAATTTGATTTCAAGTTCTGGTTGTGCTAAGTTGAATTGAGTTGAGTTAAATTATCCTTGGAAAACCGATGGAATCGTCTATTTATAGTATGTTCAGAAATACACTGATATCTTGCTAATCGTGGAGGAAAATGGTAAAGCGGAGATAGTGGAATGATGGAGTTACTCCGGTGGAGATAGCCTAACTGCCGGTCATGCCCACTACCCATTACGCCAGTATTTCCCATGAACATAACATCTTTCTAAGTGGGTGTCACGCCACAACTGCCGTAGACCGCCAAACCAAAACCCTAATGTAAATCCCCCAATTTGTGACACGTTTGACATCTCTGTTGAATAATGCGTATGACTTGTCACTCGAGTCAACTTGTGTTGAATTGTTGGTTTTGCTATCACTGGACGATGAGTCTTTAGCAATACTTATTATAAGAAAACATTCAGGGATGTGAGACGACTTTCGTGCTGGAAAATATAAATACTCACGAAATATCTCAAGCATTTTCTTGGCTAGAGTATGTACTGACATGAGATTACCTTCGTTACATTACCATGGATGGTAAGTCGAGTAGATCATAAAAACAGGCTTGGCCACAGATGACCAAGGCACGCCATAGGCTGGCACTGCATGTAAGTTTAGTTTGGCCAAGTGGCCAGGGCATGCCATGGCCCAGAATCGTGTTTGGCCAAGTGGACAGGGATATCATACGTTGTCGTCGTCCTAGAAGAATTGGCATAGTGGCCAAGGGAGAAGAGTTGGCCTAGTGGCCAAAGCTACCATAGGCTAGCGCCATCCTGGAAGAGATTCAGCCTAGTGGCAAAGGCACGCCATAGGCTGGCGCTGCCCTGAAAGAGAATTGGCCAAGTGGCTAGGGCACGCCATAGGCTGGCGCTGTCCAAGATTAGGTTTGCCCAGGATGGCCAGGGGCGCCATAGGCTGGCGCCGTCCTTGGGTTAGGCTTGGCCAAGTGGCCATATGCACCATAGGCTAGCGTCGTCCTAGATTTGGCTTGGCCAAGTGGCCAGCGCCGTCATAAGTTAGGTTTGGCCAAGTGGCCTCTGTTCTTTTAGGATTTGCCATAGTCTGGCCAAGCTATGCCATAGGCTGGCATTTTCTTAAGTTGGGCTTGGCCAAGTGGCCAAGGCACGACATAGGCTGGCGCTGCCCAGAACAGGCTTGGCCAAGTGGCGAAGGCACGCAAAAGGCTGGTGTTGCTTGTTTAAGCTTGGCCATAGACTGGCCGAAGCATTTTCTGTAACCAGAGTCGCCATGGCTAGTCCCACTCTTCTGGTTAGATCATGATTTGCAATGGCTATACCGGGTAATGACCCCTGCCATAGCCCAAACCATCAATAATGGTGTCAAAGGGGCTTATGTACCCATGATTACCTTTTCCTGACCAGAGTCGCTGCAGCAGTCCTGTTCTCCTGGTTAAAGGGTGTCTCACTATGCTTTGTTGGGTATTTGTAAAGACTCATCTTTCGAACATGGGCTTATTTTGAACCCAATACTCTTTACTAAGTCTATTAATGGCCACCATGTGAAACAGCATTTATATTATTTTACGATTTTATGCTCGTGACAAAATCCACCATCAACATTAAGTCCCCTGCTTAGTACAAAATGTTAGTATTCTGAGGTAAACATAAGATGGTGATTGGTTAGAATAACATGATGATATATATTTTAGATAATATGAAATCAGAGAAATTTCTTTTTACAGACCCCTTCCTTTTCTAACAAGTCTTCTTACAGTTTAAGAAGGAAACAGTTTCCTAGTGAGATTAGGACTTTTATATTTGAATATATATATGAGTCTAGGTGGGATTTCTTTTTCATAATTTTTTGTTCATCTTTTCAGAGCAAATTCAGGTGAGTAATGTCCTCCCTTTTATATATTTTTATCAAAAAGTTTTTTTTTTTGAAAAAGAACGGGTTTGAGGAAACCCCCATAGGATGCGGATTGTCGGCAGACCGCCGACGCCGGAATTTCCAATTTTTTTTTTTTTGGGCCGGCGCCGGTTTTTATTATTATTATTATGAAGACACGCATTTTATTATTTTTTTTAAATAAATGCCTTTATTAATAAGAGAAACTGAGTTTACAAAGTTCAAGTTGGAAGCTTAGCGACAAGCTGGGCTTCAACCCCTTTCTGAATAACAATGCCTATTCTAATGAAAAGGAAATTGCCTACATTAGCACTCGCAACATGCCTGGTTAGCACATTCTTCAAGCGTTTCAGAAAGTCCACCGTTTCCTCACCCAATTCTCCCAAAGTAGTAAAAGCCAATGTTCCAAAGTTGTAACCATTGGCCAGACATATGTGATGATATTTGTCGCGCTTCTTTTCCACTGCCTTGGTCAAAGCTAGCCCCGGTGTGAAGGTGTGTACTCCTCCTCCCGCAAAAGGTGAAGTCCCAGTGACGTCTAGACAAGTGTCACGACCATTGTCCCAATTATACACCAAAAGATCTGCGAGTTTTGATTCGCCACCACTTTGAGAAAGAAATCCTAAAGCAGCCTCGGTTTTGGTAGACACACTTGCTCTGAAACATATGTCTGCAAAGGTATCGCGTACAAGATTATGCCGAAACTTTACCCCCACCTCACTTGCACAGTGGATTGCATGGTCTCCATATATGTCCATTGGCTTGCGGCAACAAGAACAAAAGCTATCTTCCTTGAATAAGGGTATACCCAATCTATATGCAAGCACCGCACTGAATTGCCTAGGCCCAACAGCTTGACCAAGCCCTTCCGCCGGAATTGCTAAAAGATAGTCTTGCGCATGTTGTTGCTTATTACATTGCCATAAGACCAAATCTCTTCTTGACATGTTGTAGGTAGTGGGCATTGTTTTTGTCACAGCAGCAAAATACTGAACCCCCAAAGAACGCATCAGATGGGGGGCTGATTCAGTAATGCCGAGTGAGGATTCAATGCCGCAGACCTGCATGAAGTGTTCAATCGCCTGTTGAAACAAATTACCTCTTGGTGTGATACCTGTGTGACGTAAAATTGTCTCTTGCAAGGTGTGAGTCTGAAGTACAGAAGCAATGTAGCAATAATGTGCAGTATCTGACATCGAGTAAATGCCTAATCCACCCTCTTTAATGGGCAAAGTCGCGAGACGATGCTGTAGCACGCCGTAGCCAGGACCATCACTAGTAACTAGCTGTCGCATATATGAAGAGAGGTGATTATCAAAAGTGGCATGCGCAGTTCGTACAAAGCATGGTGCAGTTGTTCTCATAGTAAAATATAGTCTGGAAACCCCGGTACAATTGCGCAACAAGAGCAACTTACATTGAGGATCGTCGAGTTTACGCACGACGTCCATTAGAGCTATGGTCTTGTGAACTCTACTCAAGACCATCTGACTGCAAATTCTCCAGTTGTACTTACAGGGCCTCCTAGCAACTTCACGCCTGTTGTAGGTTTGCCAATATCCAAGGGAAATACACCTTCATGCATACTTCTGATGTCCAAGGTAGGCCAAAACAATTCTGTTTTCTGCACATTAAGGTCTAACCTTCATGTCTACCCTCTTGCTGGATTATACGAAGAGCCCTAGAAACCATCAAGGTATCTCCTATAATGGTGCCGTCGTCGAGGTACCACGCTTGGAGGTCCAGGTTGCACTCTTGGGAAATCTTCAGAGCTATTGGATGAAGCGTCAGTGAGAAAAGCAATGGAACCAAAGGGTCACCTTGTTGTACCCCTTGTGCAGATGCGAGTGTATGTGAGTTGTAGTAAAGCCTTGCTGGGAAAGAGTAGCAGAACTTGACCATCTAGAAATGCTTGGGCAATGCTTTCTGACTTCTTGTAACATTACGGACCTATCTACCATATTAAAAGCATTCCAGAAATCTACACGAAGCATTGACATGCTATTGTTAGAGCTCTTCTCACATAACAGGCGATTGACGGCATGGAGTATGGCTTCACCACCGCATGGCACTCCAACTCCCAATTGGTAGTCACTTAGGTAGCCTGTAGTATTCTTGCTGACCAAAGAAGCTGCTACCTTGGAGACCAAACGACGCCATATTGTTCCGATTGCGATAGGTCTGATTCCACCTCCAGGTTTGAGGAGTGGAGTTAATGGCGCGCTTGCGATGTACTCTCCTAGCTGGGGAGGGCATCTGCCTGCAAGTAACAAATTTATAATGGCAGTAATGGACACCAAGAGATCGTCAGCTACGGCGGCTGCAGGACCGCTAATGGCATCTAAAAAGTGTTGTGCGTGCAAGTCGTCGCGTCCACAGGGAGTTCCCTTTGGAAAGCTACGTATCCTGCTGAGCACCAGATCTTTGGAAGCAATTGTTGTTTCTACTTCATAAGGTGCCGTAGGAAGAGCCGGCGGTGGTGCAAAAGGGTTCTTATTCTCTAGTTCATTCAAGCTGGCTTCGTTATGTGGGGCAACACCATTAGAAGTGAGAATTCTAATAGCTGTTGTGTATGTCCCTTGGCCGAGTTTCCTTTTGCAAAGTTTAATGTTAATCTCTTCCTGAGTTTGCTTCTTGGGTGGTTGTTTTCTCTTAGGCTGTGTCTCTTTGTACTCATCCCTCTGAATCCCGCCACTGTGCTAAAGCTTGAGTAATCGAGTTTGACTGAAATTTTATACGTTTCCCAGACCTTGCCGCAGCTCTGTCATCAGGAACATAGTTTCTCAAAACACATATGGGGAAGAGAAGTAACTTCACCCAATGATGAGCGCATAAATATTACATATTTACACTCATATTTGCACTAGCAAGATCTCGTTATTTGATTAATAATATTGCTTTAAGCAATTTACAAGAAATACAAGCAATTCCGACAATACGACAAGAAAGAAGACAAAAGAAGCAAAAGAGCAAGAACTACTGGAGGCGGGCACAGTTGTTTCTAAAGGATTTATGGAGGCAGCCCCGTTATGAGGATCCAAGCATCTGGATAAGGGCCAACCCCTTCTTTGAGTTTAAACAGACGCACCAGTCGGTTCTTTTTCTCTCCTCTTCAGGATGCAAACACGATCAGAGATGCTGGAACACCAAAGATGAAGCCACGTCCATGAGTTCGTTGATGATTACCAAGGGTTTATGGAGGATTATAGAAGGCAAGTATAACACAGGACTATGGGGTTCGAAGTACATCAGTTCATGGCGGAAATAACAAGGGTTGAAGCCGAGAAATTGTCCCTGCTGCCATTGATTGAAGTCGATGAAGGGAAGAAGGAATGGCTGAGATACTAAAGCTTTAGAGTCCTGATTTGATTTGGAAGAATGAGTCATCGAAGTTGGACTCTTTGAACAAGAATTCAGCAGTAAAGAAGATGGAGTTTCAGGGAAGAAGAAGAATAATGATGCTGCTGTTGTACTTGTGTGAATGAAATGGAAGAAATTGATGAGTATTTCAGGGCTTTGGTTGAATTAAACGAATGGGTTATTGTTGGATGTCAAAGTCTCTGCAAGCAAGGAGTTAAAACGGAGCTAGACATACACGGTGAGCTTATATCTGTCCATACCAGTTCATACCCATGAGCTGTTTGACGAAATGCCTGACAGACTAGTTGAGCCATGAATTCTGTTGCTGCTGGTTTGAAGATGAAATTGAATACAGTATGGAGAGGTCCAATTGTGAGTGTAACTGAAGCCGAGAAGACTGCAGAAGGATGCTATGGTTGCCATTGGTTTGTGGTGATGTGGCTAGTTTTACGAGAGCCCTTGGACTGAATACGTGAGAAATAGTGGGTGTGAATCAGTGAGCGAAATGGTGATGTTGCTGCTGACGGTTAGGCTTGGGTTTGTGGCAGTTGCGTGTATGTGAAAACAGCTGAAAAAGAAGATTTGTTTGCTGCCATTGTTCTTCTCTGTGATCAGTGAAGAGGTGTTGCAGCTGCTTTCGATTGAAGCCAAATGCAGGATCTATAAGCAAAGAAGAAAGCAAACCACAGAAGGTGCAAAACAGTAGTCACCGTAGGACATATTTGGGTTCTGGTGGCTATCCGCCTCGTAACTGGTCGAAGTATTGATGGGCTCGTGGAAGGCTTAAGTGAGCTGGGCTTCTGTCTAGTCTTGGACAGAAAAGAATGTGGCGGTGGTCGTTAGGGAGCTCAACTCCATTGGGTTTCTTAAAAAAGGAAGTCGGGGATTTGTTTCAACTTCTGTATAAAAGAAGGTGGTGCGCAGCTGTAAAAAAAAAGACCCGAATAGGGGAAAATAGGGTTTCTTGCTTTGTTTTCTTCTCATATTTTTCATGGCTTTTGAGAAAGCCATAGTTTGCTAGGTTCTTGTTAGGGCTAGGGATGAAATTGTAGATGTTGGATTGCTTGTGTTCTTGAATGAAGTCTCAATGTTTTTGTGCTTAATATAAATTGTTTGAGCGTCTCCATTAATGGTTTTTCGTTTAAATCCCATCATGATTTATGCCAAGTATACCTCATAGTTCGGTAATCAACGAAACCATTCTTCGACCTTGTTTAATATCGTTTTATGATTTTTCTCTGACTCTTTATGCCAAGTATATAGAGTACTTTGGATATCTAATTTTCGGGTCTAGACCAGACATATCTTTTTGGAGTTACAAGACTTTTGTGAGAGGATACAATTAATTCGACTTTACAACGGATTTCTGAAACCCTGACATCTTTTTCATATTGGTTTTATTCTTGTTTTCATCTTGATTATCTTTTATTTCTACACCGCTATCTTTAAACACTCTCTGTAGGAACGAACCGTATTTGCCGTTGTCTACATCTTCGACACCGTGCACTTGCGGTATTACAAGAGTCGGTTTTCCGACCGATCAAGTTTTTGGCGCAGGATTCATCCATTGGATTAAGGATAACTCTATCCATGGTATATTTGAAAGCCCTAGAGAAGGACAATCTGGAGTGGGTGGGGATGTACCTAGTAGTATGAATTTCAGCCCGGAAAACCTGATCCAGTACGTCCAAATTAATGGCAAAGAGAGACCCATCTGCTAAGTCATCGCTGGTATTGTCACTGGTTGAAATGTCTGCATTGGAATATACTACAGGTTTTGGGGATGCCATGAATGAGAAACATCACTTCGCCATCTTGTAGAGGTGCAGAGATAACTTCAGGGTGGAACCTGCATGATTTGCTCAATGTATGAAGCTTCATACAAGTCGTGCACAGCCACATTTTAAGGTGTTGAAGAGTTGTCTCCCAAAAGGTATAGACTGTGACGTTATTACGAATACGATCTCTGCAGATATCCACCCCTGCACCGTGTGCAAGATGCTTGTCATCCAGATAACGGGTAAGAGAAGTGCGTGCCAGACCTCGTTGGTTAATACCATTTGAGCATCCGTCAATCCCCGAAATGGGCAATCCACCATGTTACCATGGGACTGTGTAATACCAGAAGGCTATTTCCTATCATAGTATGCAGACAAGGTACTAGTTTCTCCATCATATGGTATAGAGGCTCTTGAATTCCGACCATTATTGGTATGAGTACGTGTAATACCTTGTGAAGATGAATCCTCAGAAAAAAAGGTCGTTGCTGCAAGTTCCAGTCTCAACACCTTGTGAATTACCAGAATTCCGAGTAGAATTGCGGGTTCGACGCATGGTTTCTTCCCTTGTGCTGCAAGTTCCAGACTCGATACCAGAATTCCGAGTAGAATTCCGAGTTCGAGGCATGATTTCTTCTCTGACATGAAGAACAACCGATAACCACTCACTGTATAAAAATAACCGCCACCAGGTTGGTTGAAAACAATGAAGAAAGTGGTTAAAATTGATATCAAATTAGAGATTAGGAAGAAGGGATCTAGGATATGTAAAAATTTAGAAATTTAAGGAAGAATTGACGCGACAGGGAAGGAAATTTAGTCTTCCCTCCAATGTCGCCCCAAAATCGTCTTGTTTTCGCCTCAGAGCCCTTCCGCATTATTATTATTATTATTATTATTATTATTATTATTTATTTATTAATTATTATGAAACCAGGCATTTTATTAAGATAGGAAAAAAATAAGAGTAATTACATGGTACGTGTGGGGAGTCTAGCAACAAGCTGAGACCCAACACCAATCTGAATAGCTATACCTACTCTTATGAAAAAATAATTTCCTACATTAATAGTGGAATCATGCCTAGAAAAAAAATTCTTGAGCCGCTTCAAAAAATTCCATAGTCTCATCACCCAACTCCCCAAGAGTAGTAAATGCCAAGGTACCAAAATTATAACCATTTGCTCTACAAAGATCAAGGTATTTGCACTTCTTCTTTTCAACAGTTTTGGCTAAGGCATGACCGGGTGTAAAAGCTGGAACCCCCCCACCTGCAAAAGGTGAAACACCCGTAACATCGAAACACGTGCCACGCCCATCCTCCCAATTGTATACCAAAATGTCAGCTGGCCTTAAACCTCCACCCTCATTAGTGAGAAAACCAAGTGCAGCTTCAATTTTGGTAGAAACTCCGGATGTACAACAAATGTCAGCGATCGTATCTCTAACACAATTATGACGAGACTTGATACCCACTGTACTAGCACAATGAACCGCATGATCACCAAAAGCATCCATAGGTTTGCCACAACAAGGACATGGGGAATCCACATCAAATAAAGGAATACCCAACCTATAACCAAGAACAACACTAAAATGCTAAGGTCCAATTTTCTGCCCTAAGCCTTCAGCTGGAATTGCCATCAAATAGTCTTGAGCATGGTGGGTTTTGTTACACCTCCATAGAGCTAAGTCCCTAGCTGACATACAAAAATTGGTAGGCAGAGTCTTGACAATTGCTGCAAAATATTGAGCATGGTGGGTTTTATTATTATTATTATTATTATTATTATTATTATTATTATTATTATT
>JAJJMA010267873.1:0-10092 GCA_023529015.1 Papaver nudicaule | reverse complement strand
CTTAAAACTCTCTAACATAAACAGTAGCCCAGTCATAGGCCCAATAGTAGACGGATCACCTGTTAAAGCCTTACCCGCCAAAACCACACCCGATTCCAATAGACTCGAACTTAGACAGGAGTCCATAGTTTTAACATATTCATCAAAACCCGAATCCTCCATAGTGGGCTTAGCAGTCTTAGTGACAGAACCACCAAAAATACTTAGCCCAACACCCATATTAACCACATAATAGCTCGAAGATGGCAAACCAATATGATCATAATGATCATCATGACCAGAACTCCAAGAATCCTGATTTCTAGCTTCATAAACTCTACTCCAGTCCCTAGAACATTCATGAGCAAAGTACAGTGTGTTTTCTAGCTTCAAATCCCTAGAAAAACCATGTGTTCGATCCACCAGTGGGAGGTTAATCACACCCCGATCACCCTGTTCCTGACAGCAACAGCCATCATAATGGCCATAATCATCCTGAAACCCGCAGAGTTCCTCAATAATATCTTCTCTTCATGATCTCATTGATCATCATATTCCTCTCTCAAACCATAGAGAGAAAACCTTGGTTCATAATCTCTCACTCTGACTTCAGAACTTAGAGATACAACTAACATACTAGTATGCCCAGAAGCATGTAATATAGCCACCAACTCATCAGCACCAGCAGCAAACTTTTCTGATATTAATGGCGGAATATCATGATTATCATGATCAACTCTTGAGACAAAAAGTTGATATATTGCATCATATTCCCTAGTTCTGATATCAGTACATAGAGAAGACATACAGAGCTTAGTATACGAAGATAAAACCCCGGTATCACCATATAATAGCAATGATTTAATCATAGACATTATCATCGTATGGAAAAGAAAATTCTGAACGTAGTATATCCTCTCACCACCAACGTAAGAAATCTCCATAATAGACTGAATCCATTGTGTATCTTTCAATGAAACAACCCAGAAAATAACATATCTACGAACTAATACCTTCAACAGAGAGTTAATACGCACATCATATCCATCGTGAACTTGAAGAATCTTCTCATCCTCAGTCACAAAACCATCCATAGTAGTTTGATTCCGTCGTTTATCTTCAATAGAAAGCCCTGAATCAACCAAACAAATCATAGTTTGATTAAAAACACAGAAACCAAAAACCGAGAAACTCTGTTTTCTCAAAACAGAGTACCTCTGTTTAGGGTTCATCAAAGCAGAGCTTCTCTGTTTTGTATCAGCGGCAGAAATCGTCAATTCTTTCGCGCCTCTGCATAAACCCAAGTCACATACCACCCAACTGCATCTCCTGCAGCTCTTAGGATGATCAAATCCAGCATAAAAATACTCGAAACCCCTATGATTTTCACGGTTTTCTTCATGATAAGAAAACCCTAAAAATTTGATCCCTCCCAGCAGCATCCAGGGCCGTAGCAATGTTTTTGGGGGCCTAGGCTAACTTGCCGAAATGGGGCCCTGTATAAGCAAAAAAAAAAAAAAAAATCCTTTTATTTTGATATAAAATGTTTTATGTAATGTCAAACGAAACATCTTGGATGAAAAACAGCTAAAAACACAAAAACAATACCTTATCTCATGACAAAACGGATATCCCTGCTTTTTTCGACACGAAATCATCAATTACACTATCGAGATTAATTTTGTATAACATCTCAATCTCAATTGATAACATTGTTAGTCCATTCAAGCTTTCTTGTGACATCGTCGACCGAAGGTAACTCTTAATTAACTTCAACTTCGAAAAACTTTGTTCGGCTAAGGAAACTGTAACTGGAATTGTCAATAAATTTCGATATGCTATAAACGCATTTGGGTAGCCGCCTCCCATATTTTTTAAGAAATCCAACACTTCAATTGCTTTACTAGTTTCGACAGGAAGATAACTTTTTAAAACTTTCAATTCCGCATGTAAGTCATGCCCGTTAATATCAGAACCCATACCATGCTTTAAATAATTTTCAATCTTGATACAAGAAGCCATCGAGGTTGAAACTCTTCATATATATGAAACTTAAATCAAGTAGAAATCACACAAAAAGAAAGTAGTAGATAAACCATCGTAGAACTTTGATATTGGTAATTTAATCTTCTTCTTGTTTTGTAGTTAGAGATAGAACTTGGAAGAATAAACCCTAGAATTAGAACCTGTAGACATAAAATAGAGAGATTTAATCCTCATTTTTTTTAATGGTCGATGTAATGGCCAGCATACATAATTTGGGGGCCCCTAGGATTTGGGGGCCCTAGGCCGTCGCCTAGTTGGCCTATAGCCAGCGACGGCCCTGAACACCACTCGAAGTACAAAAGTATAGCTGCAAATAGTTGAAAGATTCAATAGAAGATTGAAGCTTAAATTTGGTGCAGAAGACGACATACAGTAGCAGGTGCATGAAAATATCTCATATGACACAAAATCTGACATTTCTATAGCAATTACTGAACATTTTAGAGCCATGAGCTTTTCTTGTTTTTTTCACATCAATGTCAACTTGCCGCTTTTCTGTTAAATGTTAAGGTCGACATTGTGCATGATCATATGATGATTTTTTTTATTTGAATTTTTTTGACATTATGAGCCCGTTAAAGAATAAATTAATCACACCTAAATATGATAAAATTAAAAAAATTCTTCTGCTACTCAAAACTCATAAACAAATTCTAGTATTTAAGTTTTGAAAACACTTACGCATTAGCAATATGCAGTCTGTCCTGCCGCCTTTCCACATTCATATTATCCAACCCACCAATGTCTTCAGGTCTAGAACAGAAGAAACCGCTTAAGCCAAGAACATAGCGAACTGAAGTAACCCATTGATGGAGAAGAGCTTCAACTGTTTCCTGCAGTTCAGTTGCATAAGGCAAGCATATCTGGAGCAGGATCATGACTACAGGAATCTGAGTGAATGGGTCAGATACACTGCAAATTGAAAAGAACCTGGTTAATGTCATAGCAAAGAGAGAGAAGAATTACAAATGTGTGCACAAGTATGAGGTGCCAACTTACCAAATATGCAGAGGGAAGATAGTTGGTGCTAATCGCATGGCTAGTACAACTGGTAAATATACTAGAAATACTACCAAAATGCCATTAATGGCAATGGAGTACAGAAATTGACTAGCGTGAACTTGCACATCCTCGGCAAGTACAAGTGAAGTGATGTAGATTGGATCCGCTAAATCCTGACGAAAGTGTCGAACTTCTTTACGCAAAACCTGAACAAGTAGTAGTTAAAGCTAATATATCATCAAAAAACGCAACTACTCAAGAAACTGTACAATAAAATTGACAATTTCATGAAATGGGCTAAAGAATAATACCCTTTGAAGAAGGCTAGTAGAAATGTGTATCTGGAACATGTATATGATTCCTACTGTCCAATGCATTGAAGAGCTTAGAAAAGGGAATTTTGAAAAGAAGTCTACCCTATCAGAAAATGATTTCCCAAGCATCAAACTGGTACAAACGTCTAGCCACCAACCATATGCCAAAGGAAGAACCACAAGATGAATTATCAAAAAGAATGGATATATCATTGTAGTCAGGATTTTCCTCAGATAGTAACGTATCATTGATGCAATAGTTCTGATAGGTATACCAAGGCAAACGAAGACCAAAGACACAATGGCCATATATCCAATAGCAAGAGCAATAACATCATGTAGGCCTGAGCTTCGGTACACTAACTGTGGCTTGTCACCACTGCTTAAGGCTTCTCCTGGTCCTGTACTGTTTGCACTCAAGGTTTCCGCAACCACTTCTACAGCACATGAGAGCAGGTAATCATTCTGAATTTCAGCAGACACATTTGCAACAGCATGTGACACATTCTTCAGTAAGTTATTTCCTATATAGAATGCTGACTCAATAAATAGCATGACAATCGGCGAAACTGCAAAGAACAGCCTTGAAAGACAATGCATAATAATTTGCCCTAACGAGAGCGGCACCAATATCAGCAGACCGTTGGTGACAAGAAACTGAAAAGAGAAAAAGACAGAGTATGGTTTCAGTATTATAATGTATTAAACCCTTAAAACGAAAGATACATGAACAGTCATAGAGTTGCACACAACACAAGTTTTCTAGTTGTCCTGCAACTTTTTTCTCATATATTTGATGGATGGAGCAAAAGGTTCATACTAAGATAAGCGAAAACAAAGGGAAAGTGAGACCATATACCCAGGTCAGAATGATACAAAATCACGTGGATAAGCGAAAACTTGAGCTCAGTGTCTGGTCCAAGTAGAAGCTTACTTAATACACCAGTAATACTTTGAGATTATTGAAGTATTTCTTCTTTGTAATTGCTATAACTGGGAGTGGTCTTAGACAGACAACTAGATATATGTTCATTTTTGTACTATATGCTTAACTTATCATAAACAAAATCTTGAATTTCTGCAGTATGAGAAATTTGATAATTTCATGACGAGACACTGAAGCAACTCATAAGCAATTGAAGCTGAAATTTCCGGTAGTACTAATGTAATTCGATTGGTATAAAAGGAAGGCAACTTACAAATTCTATATCCTTGACCAGCTGAATGCAAGTCTTTCGTAGAGGAACATCAAGCCTGATTACCCTTAAAATAACCACCAGTCTAATAACAAACCGAAGAAAAGCTACCTGCAATCTTGACCACATTGTGATAATATCAACATTTACTACACCGGCAATAGCTTGCTGTTCCCCAGCATCTTCACCAATTTCAACAGCAATATGATTCCTATTATTAGCTAATACTGCAACATGAACCCCATCCTTGGCATCGTTTTCAAAATCTCTTATTAAAGCATCAAAGCCACGCCAGAAGGCCTTTACTATCGACGTCATAACCAAGACATAACCAATTCCACACAACCAGTACATGTTAACAGTTGAAGGAGACATACGAGTATGAACCAATTTTAGTGCTCGAGAAGGAATGTCCCCCCACGCATAACCCAAACGCCATACCCAAGATGCAAGTAAAGGTAACATAAGGAGTTGATAAAAAACTGAAACACAAATCCGCAGACAGAAGTGCAGAAGATGACATGCTTTCCCTGCAATCCCACACAGAAACACTCCGAGAGGTACAAGCACAAGGGTATTGAAGTGGGTTTTCAGAATCACCAGGACCATGACAAATCCTGCAAATCTTCTCCTCTTCTTCATCATCTTTAACATCAACTTCTTCCTCTTCACCTTCTATCTCTTTCATGTTGATAATAATTTCTCTGGTTTCCAATCTTCTTCTCATTTTCACTCTATCTTGATTCTTGAGTCTCTCCCTATCTTTCTTTTCTCTAGTGAACTACTAGTACTACTGACCAATGGTGGTGTGTGAGAGCAGCTTTTTTTGGGCAAAAAACGAAAACCCATTTTCCCTGCTGCTATGTTTCCCACCAATTTTTTTCGGAGCGGCTGGGCGCGGCCCAAAAAGGGGTGCCCATTTTCGGACCATGATGTGGCACCCCCATCAACCGTAGGATCTGCAGGGGGGGTTTGTGTGGTGATGATGGAGTGGTGGGACCCACACCATCTCTCTTCTCACTCTCTATCTCTTTTGGTCCGTTTTTGGCAGGCACTGTTCCGGGCCGCGTTTAGCATTTTCGATTTGCTTTCCTTCATTACTTCTGGACTCGTCTGTACAGCTAGCGGCCTAGCGCTCAGTATTCAGTAAGTTGTCTTTTCTGTTTCTACTTTTTCATTTTGAAACGTCTGATTCAGTGCTTTTAGGCCCCTTCCTAGTTCCTGTGCAAGGGGTCTTTTTTTGTGATTTGCCTGGCCACGTGTTTCCCACTATGGTAAATATACGTATGTTTAGCGGTTGAGAAACACTATCACGGCCGAGATTCTTTCTCTCGACGTCGAGATTATTATTTTCTATCGGCATACGGAATCTCGACGTCGAGATTAATTATCTCGACCATAAATTCTTCCATCAACGGTCATAAATTCCCTACCTATAAAAACCAACTACATCCACCATATTCAACACAAATAACACACAAAACACATCCCTCCCCCTCCTATTCGAATCACAAATCACAAATCCTCTTTCAAAACTCAAGAGTCAATGGATTTCGATTATGATGAGGAGTATTTATCAACGGCGATTATGAGAGAGTAAGATAGGTATGCTCGAAGATTACAAGAATTGGATGAAGAGTCCGATGATGAGAGGGAAAGGAGGAGAAACATGGTTGTGATGCACTTTACCGGCTCGATCCCTAAACCTCCTGAGCCAAAAGAAGTTCAAGTTAGAAGGTACACATTTCGAGGAAGGGAATTTTACCACCAGAAACTGATGCACGATTATTTTCTTCCCAATTGCGTCTACTCCGACCAATGTTTCCAGAACCGATTCCGCATGCCCCGACACTTGGTGCAAAGATTAATTGGTGAGCTTTGTCTGGTAGAGCCACAATTTAACTACCAGTATGATGCACTTAATATTAGGGGTCATAGTCCCGAGCAGAAGGTTACTGCAGCTCTGAGGATTCTAGGTTACGGGGTGCCGGCGGATTGCACCGATGAGTACCTTCGGATGGGCAAAACAACGACATTTAAGTATCTTTCTTTGTTCTGTGAAACCATTATGAATCACTTTGGTCGTAGGTTTTTACGAAAACCTACGGTTGATGATACTTTACGAATTTTAGAAGAAAACGAAGATAGGGGCTTCCCAGGAATGCTAGGCAGTCTTGACTGCATGCACTGGGTTTGGCAGGGATGCCCAACTTTTTGGGCAGGTCAGTATAAGGGTCATTACCCTAAACCAACAGTTGTTTTGGAAGCTGCTGCAACCCAAGATTGTTGGATATGGCATGCTTTTTTTGTTCTGTCAGGTTCACAAAATGATATAAATATTTTGCACAAGTCTCCTCTTTTTGAAGACCTGAAGCGCGACGTGGCACCCGCAGTCAATTTCACCCTCAACGACAACAATTACACCTATGGGTATTATCTTGCTGATGGTATTTATCCAAAATGGTCTACCTTGGTTCAAGCTTACAAGCAGCCCCATGGCCCGGCAATGATGTATTTTAACAAGTTGCAAATGGCTTTTAGGAAAGATGTGGAACGAGCTTTTGGAATTTTGAAGAGGAAGTTCGCCATCGTCATGGGGCCGTTCGTGGTTTTTTGCCGCGAGAAATGCATAAGACCTTGCTCACGTGCATTATTTTGCACAACATGGTTATTGAGGAAATCCGTCGTGATAAGAGTTGGACTAGTTATCCGGACGTAGATCAGATGCCTCAGATTCAACCACACCGCGGATTACCTGCAAGGCAATATGAGTACATGACTGAATCTATTCAGGATCACTCATTGTATCATAGGTTGAGAGATGATCTTTGTGCTCATGCTTGGGCAGAACATGGAGCTGAGCCGGCGGCGGCTTAAAAATTGTTGTTTTTTTGTTTGTTGATTAGTTGTTTTCTCTGCTGTTTTTTTTTTGCTGTGTACCACCATTATTTTTAATAAAATACGCGAATTTCCATAACTTAAAACGTCTTCTACATTGAAATTAAACTGGTTACATCTAAATGCATTAAAAAGAAATCCTAAACTAAACGAAATTAAACCAACAACAACAACTTCTAAAAGAAAAAAAACATAATCATCATCATCATACTCCTCCGATTTCTTGATTAATTAGAAATGGCAGTAACTTCATCATCATAATCATCCTCTTCTTCATCCTCTTGGCCTCCAACAGCTGCTTCTTCTTCCTCCATCATTTTTTTGAGCTTGGCAGCTTTCATCTGACACATCTCCCTTTGCATCTGGTTCATGTGGGTAGTGTCAGCAGTGAGAATCTTATTCTCCTCCCAGGTGGCGCGAAATTTCTCATTGGCTATGCGACTCTTCCTCATCTCCAAAAATGTTCTTTTCCGCTCAACAGCTCTATTCTTGTCATTGGTGTCTTGTTTTTCCATAAACAAATCAAAATTAAAACTTTTTTGACTGTTTTCGGCATCCGTTGCTGCTTGTCTAGCCTTCTTGGCTGCATTTCTACCCATAAACTTGGTTGCATTTTGAGCATTGGCATTCAGATAGGAGTTGGGATCAACCGTGAACTGTCCAGGTAGGGGACCGGGGGTAGCAGATGGTCCGGAGGAAGTAGAACCCGGTCCAGAGGGGCCAAAAAAAGGTGATTCAAAGGGGCTCCCATTATGGGTTTGGGAGTAAGGGGAAAACTCGGGGATCTCCATGTTACCGGCCAAAATCTCTGGGTCGAACTTGGGTAACACCTTCAGGATGTAGAAGCTAGTCTCGAAGTGGAAAGGTTTACCAGTCTTGTGAATCCAGTCGGACCTGCACCTAAACTCAATATCCCTCTGACCCTCACCACTTTGCTTGTTTCGAGTGGCTTGGGTGATTGCAGCGACATACAACGCAACCTCAGTAGTAATTACGCCAAAGCGATCAGAGAGGCTTCCAACATTACGAGACTTGGGGTTACCTGTCTCGCGTTGAAACTTGTCATGGATATTGCCCCAGAGAGTTTTGAACTTTTGTGTACACCCTGAACCGAATCCTGAGTAAAGTAAATGTAACAACGAGAAATGTTCTCATCTTCATAAGTTGAGAACTTATCACCCCTAGGTTTTTTTTGGCGCTGTGGCATTCTTTCCTTTTCTGTCGACATTCTGGGTATTCTGAGAGTTTTCCTGAGTAATAATAGTCCCATTGGCTGATTCCTGACTCCAATTTCCATAACGGGGATCTTGGGTAATCACTCCATATTGGGGGTTTTGATTACTAATTCCAAAACGGGGATCCATGATCAAAAATACTGAGTAAGCTAGACAAGGATGAGCAAAAAACTCTCTGAGAGATTGTCAGGAGGAGGTGTGAGTTGAAATAGTTTTGAATCAAGAGTATTTATAGAGCTAGGAAACCTGGGCCGTTGGATGCATTTAATGCAGAATTATAAGAATAACCGTCGATCGAAGCTCTGTTTCTCGACCTCGAGATTCTTTCTCTCTGTCGAGAGTCATTTTCTCGACCGAGATACTAACTAGCTAGCGCTAGTTAGTTCAGTTGGTTCGGCAAACCGCCAGATCTGGCGGTTTGCCTGCTCGTTTTTGGTGTTTGCCCCTTCCATAGTGGGGCAAACAAGGCAAACACCAAGGTTTGCCTTGTGCATAGGAAGGGGCCTTATGATGGAAACATCAAATTGTATAGCCAAAGCCAAGGGTCTTGAATCCGATCCTAGGCTAGCTACTTCAAATTTCATTGTGAAATAAAAGTTCAAAACTTTGGACCGGTTTTAAGAAAATCCCCAATCTAAGATTCATGGGCCAATAATTTATGATTTTCAAACCGGTCAGGTAAAACTATAGCACACAGTCTGCACACTTTTCCAATTCTCTTCTTCCCACCCATGAAAAATACATAAACCCTATCCTAGGATATTTTCGACACTTTTGACTATTGAAATTTGAAATTCGATTTAGATACGACGACAATTGGAAACATGATAACTATCTCATAAAACATTGAGTGAAAGAATACAAAAGAGTACATCATTATATGGTCGTAATGAACCGACACACTGTCACCTGGCAGTACAACAGACTGTATCACAAGCGTACACGTAAAAGAAGCAGATAACAGAAAACAAACTCTTAACTAATAGACAGTGTAAACCGAGTGTAAGAGATTCAATTCATAACAGATGTGTCATTACTCCCCCTCAAGTTGAACTGGTTTAAGGGATAAAAATTCAACTTTTCCTTGAGAAATTCAAATCTAGACCCATGCAAACTCTTGGTGAAAATATCAGCTACTGATCCAGTGTGGAGATATAGGAAACTAACATAGTCTTGTCCTGAATCAAATCCCTTATAAAATGAAAATCAATAGCTAGATGTTTCATTTTGCTATGAAGCATTAAATTAGAGGCCATAGACAATAAACTGATATTATCACAGTAGATAACTAGAGGAATAAGTAGAAATATGTGTAAATCCCTTAAAAGCTTGCATATCTAGACCACTTATGTTGTTGTATTAGCAAATGAACAATAATCAGCTGCAGTTGAAGACCTTGCAACTTGATGGGTGTCAAACCAG
>JAJJMA010267871.1:0-17057 GCA_023529015.1 Papaver nudicaule | reverse complement strand
AGATATTTGCCATCCTCACCCTTGGCATATTTGTCAGCATCAGGCCAGACTACAGTCCAGAAGGTATGACTGGCAAGAGAGGCATGCTCAGGCAAAAAAGATTCTCGGATCTTGGTCTTGTCATCATCTTCCCAGCCGAGTAACCAAGGACCATCAACGAGACAGGGAAGATTGGAGAAGTCGCCCTCAGAGCTGTGACGAACGGATGGTTTGTCTTTAGTACTTGTGATCTCGACGTCGGCGAGTAACAAGTCTGCAGTCTTTATCTTTGGGGCAAATCTAATAGCCCAGGGATCGGTTTTTCTGTTGCAAGAAGCCACAGAATATTGTTCAAGAAATTTTTCCACAGTAAACTCCTCAGGTTTGTGAGCCTTCAGGTTGGCGAGCGAGGGATAGTTTGTTTTGCCCTCTCGGCGCAGGCTCCATTCAGTCATCACTCGGATAGCATTACCCGTTAGTTGGAAGGGACTTCTGTTAATCGCCGCAAGAAGATCGACGATAAAAGTGTTGTTTGGATTGTACAGAGGAAAAGTTAGCCCAGCTTTTAGTTGACCAAAAGCAACAGCAGCCCAAGTATTGCTTGTCTCGGATCGAAGAAGATCGTCGACGGATAATAGATCAGATGCTTTCTGTGTCTCAGGGAGAGAATGGATCTTGGGATTAAGAAATTCTACCTTGTAATGAGCACAGTAGCCAGGCCAATTAGTTTTCCAGTTTGGCACCTTGGGGTCAGAAGACTTTGTTTTGCTAGCTGTGCTCTTAGACTTGGAGGGTTTTGGAGCCATTAAAGCAGTTTAAAGATTGCCGGAGAAGATGAAGATTGGTGGTTTCAGGTGGTGGTTAGCCGGAAAAGATGAAGAATGGTGGTTGTTGGTGACGGAAAGTGGAGAAAAAGGGATCCGAAGCAGGAATCAGCGTAAAGAGAAGAGGAAATCGTTGTGAAGCAAAGGAAAAGAAAGAAGAAACACCAGTAAAGGAAATCTTAAGATGGAGAGGGAAAAGAAAGAAGATGAAAAGTTTTGAATGCAGCAGCAGAAAGATTAGGGTTTTGAGAAAAAACTCGTAAAGAAGGAAGCAGATGTGGAGCCGAGTATTTATATGAGTTTAGGGAAGAGTAACCGGCGATAACGGTTATGCGTTATGGTGGAGTAATGGAAGTAATGGGCGAAAACGGTTACCAGTCGTAAAGTGAAGCCGCGCATGGAAGACACGTGGAGTAACGTATGCATGCTAGCGGACGTGTGGCGAAAAGAAAGGCTAGTGGAGAACGTGGGGCGGTATTTTCGGCGAGTACTACGGTTTCATCCCCGGCGACTGAAGTCTTAGGAGATGAAAGAGGCAAAATGTAAGGGTAGAAAATACCTATCCGATATAAAAGCATCATAGAGGGGCTGTTGTATAAAAAGGATGCAGCCGAGATGTCCTGGATCAACGAGTAACGAAGACGGGCGATATAAGAGTGAGCGAGTATGGTGCCAACGAGTAGGGTATCAGCGAGTAAGGTGCCAACGAGTGAAAGACCTGTCGCCAATTGTTAGGTGATAGTTAGGTGATAATTAGGTGAGCATTTAAGAGAAGTCAGAACGGATATATTGTCAGGTTGACTGGTTGACTCAGTGGGGGATGCGTCAGCAACCTTATCTCCAAGAAGATTCTCTCGTTAATGTTTACTAAGTATGAAACAAGCTCGCCGAGATATAGGTGTCGGCGAGTCATGACAAATAGTGTCAGTCTAACTTTGTTTGTATTAGCTGTTTACCACTATGTAAAAGGCCTATAAATAGCCAACTAACCCACAGAGAAAGGGGTTGGACACATTTGGGATTGGTCTGGAGAGAGGAAAAGTATCCTACTTGCTCTCTACAGCCCAGGACTAAAGTTAGGGTTCTTGCTTAAGGAACAAAACATAAAGATTAGCAAGGTAATGGAGTGTTGTAATCATGCTTATAATAGTGGAATCCTTGGATGTAGTCCTTTCTGATGGGCGAACCAAGTAAATCAGATTGTCAAGTATCTCTAACTCTATCTCCTTTATATTTCTTATGACATTGGTATGGATGTATGCTTTGGGAATGATTGTGTGTATGTTGGTGTATCATATTTGGGTGTACTGTGTAAGATCTAACCATTGGGATTTTACACAGTTACAAAGTCTGAAGGAAATCACAATCGTATTCTCGTTTAATTACTTGGATACTTTTAAGCGTCCTGTTAGAGGCAGGGTAGCGCTAGTCTTCACGAAGGGAAGTGAAGCAACTCCTAGGCCTGTAAAGGACGTCAGCTAGGGGAATCAAGTACGTAGGTTTTTGCGGGAGCCAAGAGATGTAGGAGCACATTGGTAGCTGAATTGCTTGTAGGGTGAATTCAGTCTCGATACATTCCAGTCCGAAGTCTGAGAGTAGGCTAGCGTATGTATACCGTTAATACTGAGGGTGTTTACATCTGGACGAGGTCCCGGGGTTTTTCTTATAGGTTTGCAGTTTCCTCGTTAACAAAACTCTGGTGTCTTGCATTACTTTTCCCTTCCGCATTATATTGTCTCTGATCTATATAATTGAAGTAATTACAAGTTTGTTGATTCATAACCTTTGAGGGAATCCATCTCTGTTGAGATCTACAAGAACCACGTTCTTGTTTGGGTTCGGTTCTCTGAACTATACTCAGGTTGTTGTTTGAATAATGATTTGTGAGATCGTTCAAACAACCGTAATCAACTAGGTTAAACTAAAATTTGGTGGTGTATCTTGGTATCCCCTCTTTTTCAGTTGGTATCAGAGCCGCCAAACACCTTGTAAGGGACGTAACTGTCTGTGTTTGACGCTTTCGTGAACTATGAACACACATTATTCTATTAATATGAATGTTCCACCAGTGTTTGATGACACAAACTATCTATGGTGGAAATATGCTATGCGTTCTTTTCTTCAATCACGAGACTATCAGTGTTGGGTCTTTGTGCAAGATGGGTTCTCCGTACCCACTATCAAAATCGGTGATGTTGTAAAGGATAAAACTCCCTCACAATATTCCGATAAAGAAAGGAAAGATGCTAAGATAGATTCCAATGCGCTTAATGTGATCATTCATGCAGTTATCCCAGATCTTCAACATCATCTACATGTAGTACATCGAAGAAAGCTTGGGAAACTCTACAAACCATATTTGAAGGCAACACTTCAGAGAAAAAAACTCGACTTCAAATTCTCTCATCAGATTGAGAAAACCTCTGTATGTCCGACGAAGAAACCTTTGAAGATTTTAATCACAAACTTTCCGCAATTATTATTGCCTCGCAATCGCTTGGAAAAACAATTGAGGAAAGAGAAATTGTGAGAAAAAATCTTTAGGTCACTACCTTCAAAATATGATTCAAAGAAGCATGCCATCCAGGAGTCATATGGTTATGATATAAAAAGGGGTGATCTAATCGCTAAGCTTGAAATATTTAACAAATATTTGAAGCCCAATAATATAGCGTTCAAAGCCTTAGAAGATTCCAATGACTCTGAAGATCAGATTATATCAGAACATGATGATTTTCAACTTGTGTCTTATATTACAAGACATTTTCGAGATATCCTGAAAAAATGAAATAAACGTTTTATTAAAGATGTCCCCTCATCGAATAAACAACCACAAAAATCTTCTTCCAAAGAAGAGTTAGAAATTGTGGATGATGATATGCCTCAATGTCTAAAATGCAGAGGATATGGTCATCTTGCACCTGATTGTGCAAACAAAAGAAGATATACTGGAGGAAAAGCACTTACTGCAACTACCTTGGATGATACTTCAGATTTCTATGAATCAGAAGAAGAAATAGATAACTGTGCACTTAGTGCAATGACTATTGATCCTATCCCTGACAACACTGTCTTGAACGTGAAATGTTCAGTTAGCACTACGAGAAACCTTGGTTCTAAAAAACCAGAATTACTCGAAAATTGCACTTACTGTGGCATGAAAGGACACATCTACTCTCATTGCTATCACTATAAGAAAAAGGTTAGATATGTCAACAAACTCCAAAGAAGAGCAACCAGGCTGACAAAAACACTGCAGATGATTCGTGAATTATATCACAAAAAGGAAATGAAAGGTATGTCTTCAAACTCTTCTTCTAACAAAAGATTCTTAAAGAAAGATGAATCTCATCATGTCAAGAGAAAAAGGATTAGAACTAAGAAATCTAGGTCAGAGGAGAAAAACTCGGTTCAAGAGAATGAGCAAGAACTTGCTCATCCTTTCACAATCTAATGTGAAAGTGAATGTGCGACTTTGTTCTAAGTCTTCCGAGAACAAAGTCTATGCACATATAACGGACACAATGGTAACCTCCTGTCTTTTAGTATGTGCTTATTGATTTGTGGATGCCCTTGTAAGTTTGTTAAAACTATAAGTAAAATTAGAGGATTCGACAATAATTCTCATCTCTAACAATTGTTGAGCCAAGCTCCAAAGAGATGAATCCACGCTCAATTGGTTATGTGACCAATTGTCCTGATGGTTAGTGACCAGAAAACCCCGATGCGGTTGTCACAGTTGTCGTCCTGAGCATTATCTGCCAACACATCAAATAATAAGAGTCCAAAATGTAATGACTCGATGTGGGTATCAATAATCTCTGAGCAAATTTCAACTCTTCCCCCTGTCTCTGGCTCCTAAGGCAAGAGTCGAGAACAAGACCCATGAGAAAAGGTGGATTTTTACTCGAGATCATGCAATTAGATATGTGTCTAAAACATGCTATTGATATTTAAACTTAAAAGGATCTATGGTGATTAGTGAATAAAATCTTATATTGGGACACAGTGAATCCTTAAGTTAACTATTACTCGTGAACAAAGGTGTCGGTCGTTAACTCTTGAACTACACGTTTTCAGACTCGACTTCCTTCTTGAGGAACTCTCCTATATGATCTATTTTTAATTTTTGGAAACTCCTTTTCAGAAAACCTCTATATATTAAAGAGGTCTTGGGTTATACTCTCATATCTCAAAAACGTGTTCACTCTCTCTATCACCAATGGTGAAAAACCTATTGCCATGAAATCTGATGAGGTTCATATGTTTCTAAAAGAAACTAAAAAGAATCTATTGAAAAGCAAGAAGAAGAAGTTGAAGAAACCTAGATCCAATACTCCCAAGAATCATAGAATTAATTCTATTGTAAAAGAATGCAAAGAAACTAGAAGAGAAGTTCAAACACTTGGAGAAGTATTTTTGAAATCACTGCAAGTACAGGAAGCTATCACTACGGGAAAAATAGTTATCTACAACTGCAGAGCTACAACTCTCGTCCTAAAAGGTTGTTAAAGGTGTCATCTTTGACAACTATTTTCAAAGGAAAGGTTGTCAAAGATCAAAACGTCCAACTCTTAGGACCAAAGAGTAGTCAGGAGAATCAAAACCACAACTTTTTGGGTGAAAAGAGTTGCCAAGACTAGTGACCACCCTTCGACTTTAACAACTCATACCATATATGGTGAAACAACATGGAGTTTTTCTTAATAGTCTCAATCAGAAGTTTCACGAACCATATGTTCCCATGAACACAACTCTTGTTGAGGGAACAACGGACATTGATAATTTTGTCAATAGCCTTATGGCATAGTTAACTCCTTATTAAAAAACTTTTGTCTTTTCCTTAGGATTTGGGTAATCACTATGCTAGAAGTAGTCATCTTTTGATTGAAGCATGATTTGCTTGTGCTACTTCCATGTTTTCTTTTCATCAATTAATTGAGGTTATTAAATTAAAATCTTAATTGATGATTGCAATGCTTGATCTTAATTGATTATCTATATGAATGTATTGTTGTAGATGGAGAAAAAAATAGAAGAGGGACAAAAATGTAAAACAACTCTCTGATTATGCCTTACCTAGAGGCGATTGCCTACTCAGGCACATCTCTATAGCTCAGAATGCAACCTATTCTACAAGCTGACTATACTCTCTATGAGTTCTCTCTTATAACTCCCGGTGGAGAGAATAATATCATGGTGCAGTACCGATAACCTCACCAACATGCAAACCCATCAATTTATTTCATGTCGACATTGCCTCGAATTCCTCGATATCAGAACTAAATTGCTCAATGGTATGTGGTGGAGAGTTAACAGAGACCCATCCTCACGGATTTTCTCTTAAAGTATGACTCGACATCCGAGTCTCAATGAAAACCTCAGAAGTACCGCAGCTCTAGGCCTACCCAGAGCTCTCTGAGAAGCATACAACAACCTAAACACACTTAGGCAGACCACACTCTAAACACAGAATGGTCTAATATACCATGGATAAGCACGTCATGACTTACAACACGCCATAGCCAAAGTGACATAGCCTGGATACGAAAAGATTAGCCTTGGTCAGATACCAAGGCCTCAACCCCTACACATGGCGCCACAACAAAGCTGGCCTTGGCCTTGGCCAGCAGCCAAGGCCGTAGTGCAAATGTTGTGGCGCCATGATGCTTGGCGCCACTAGATCCGACCTTGGCCCAAATCCAAGGTTGTTGCTGATACACGATGGCGCCATGAGTCCCTGGCCTTGGCCAAGGGCCAAGGCTGCTGTTATACGTCCACTATGCGTGTCTCTAAGGTGCCACACTCACGTTGGCCACATAGTCATAACCACACGACGATGTTCAAATTCAACACAACCATGCAATATTCGCATACCACTCGAGATATCAAAACATCACACGGGGGGATAACTTTAGGGTTATTGGTCTGGCGGTCTACGACAGTTAGAAAGAAACTGATAGAGATGATGGACAATTATGTGAATGTGGTGCTGAGTGGACATGTTCTACACGACTCTAGCAGTTATAGAACACAACTCATGTCCTCCACTCCTCCATTATTCCACGACTTCCACGATCTTTCAAGAACTTGTTGTTGATTTGCTAACACAAATGGATTGAAATTGGGTAACACTATTAAGATATCATCACAACCTTCATATCTGGATTCTTTGTCGGACTTGTGGTGCCAATTCGACCAACACCTTCGTTCCACATCAACATATGTTTCATCACTCTTTCTCTACTGATTGACTTGTATGATCGCAGCTACATATTTGCCTACTTCAGCTGTGGAGGGTAAATCACCCTCGGGACACGTGTCCAGATCAGGAGAACTTAGCCCAATAGAAAGATATCGTGGTCTTGCTTCGAATAAGTCTGCAGAGCTAAGAGCTCGGCGAAAGAAGACTCGTACATGTAGTTCGAGAGAAAGGATACGAAGACATCTTCGGGAAGAACTTACCGAGGGCACCGCCTTACTCGACAAGTTCTGACACCTCCACGATTGAGTAGTTGTCTTATTAGTTGTAAACCACTTATGACTCGGCCTATATAAGGCGAGCTTATGATTCATTGTAAGGGTTGGATTTTTGGTGTAACCTAAGTCGTGAGAGTGAGATTAGGTTAGTTTCTCCTCAAACTTCTAAGCATCATATCCATGTATTAATAAGTTTGGAATACAATTTATAGTTATGCTCGTATTATTATTGTCTTATGATTAATTAACTTCGGTATTGTTATTGATTCTCTTCGTATCCATGCATGAAACACATATTGCTTCAATAACCGTAGTTGGGTAAATAGATCTGATGGGTGTCCGGTATTGTAGGGGTAAAAACCCCTCGGACCACGTGTCTCGCACCCAGAAAGCAAAACCACACCGAAAGGGTTAGTAGCGATGATTCGGACAGATAAAGGAAGAGAAGCTGCACTAAGAGCGAAGTAAAGACTCGGAGTGGAAAGGATTCGGACCATGGCGAAGAGACCGAAGCTCGGGATTCAGCCTCGGAGTGTAAACCGCCTTACTCGACAGAAACTGACGCCACCACGATTGAGTCTTTTGTCTTTATTAGCTGTAAACCACCCAAGCTCGGCCTATATAAGGCGAGCTTGGAAAACGTTGTAAGGGTTGGATTCTTGTTTGGTGGAGCCTAAGTAGAAAGAGAGAGATTAGGTTTGTAATCTCCTCTGGTTCCTTAGGGTTTATTCATGTAATCTCAGCATTAGAAATACTCAGAAAGTCTTCTTATATTCTGTCTTTACTATTTGAATAAGGTCTTTAATTACTGTTTATGGCATCTTCGGTGCTGTTCATATGGTCTTCGCACCATTTAATCTCAATTGTAAACTGTATGTGCGAGTAGATCTGATGGCTTTGGTACCTTGGGTGCTTATGCAGATTTTCTACTCGTACAGGTATAAAGAGCTGATGCAAAATTTATACTCACACAGTTTGGCGTTAGAAACAGGGACGGATTAAAACAACTTAGGGTTTGCCTGTGATTCATGGTTTTCAAATTCTTTGGGAAATTTTTCTAGGGTTTTCAAGTTTTTTATTTAAATCATATTCTCATCATATTTTCTTTATGAGCTCCACCACCTTGGGTGTCTAAAGATCTTAAAAGCTTTAGCACGCTCAAGGGTTTAGAGCAAATCATCAACATGATAAGATCGATGTTTCTTCAAGGAATCCAAGCCTTGAAACATGGAGATCCAATCAAGAGCATAAAAAACTTTTCCAGAAATACAAAAGAATCTCGGCAAAAATCTGAAGAACAAGTAGCTTTCACTTTGGGATCAACCCTTCCAATTTCCAGGAAATACCCTTAAAATTTGGTGTACCATTTATGTTAACAAAGGTAATCTAGGGCTATTTTAGGGTTTCTATACCAAGTCCATATTTGGAAACAAGCCTTGCAGTATTCATACTCAGAGTCCAGATTCGGAAAATAGGACAGCTTGCCAGAACCTCCTTATTAGGAAGGTAAATTTGGATAAGCCAAAAACAGTTAGGGTTTGGTCAGAACGAGTATAATCAATCCTGAAACCTCGCACGACAGAATCTGTTACGCCTACTAGGATACATGTCAGACCTAGTACACTGCATCAGCCGCCCTGGACCTCACGGGTTTTTTGTTTTTTACAGGTCACTATCAACATGACTTCGAAATCCGAACAAATGCCGAAGCAAAGAGTAGGTTCCTCGAGGCATGGCACGGGTTCTTCGAGGCACGACACCAGATTTTCAACGAGCAAAGGACTATCGCCAGAGGTAGCAGCAAGCACAGTCCAGCATAGGGAACGTGTAAACGAGGAAGAAGTACAAATCGAAGACCTGGGACCAGATGGGGAAGGATTCCCAGTGGGTGACGAACCACCTCAGCAACAAATTCATGAGGAAGATGGGGAGAATGACGAAGACGACGTCCCGAATGAAGTACTACATGCGCATCAACCCACCGAGGAAGAATCTACAAGGGCTGCACAATTCAGAAAACTGATCTAAAAGAACAAGAAAATTCGAAAACTAAAAAAGCAATTAGCCGAGGCAACTAAGAAAGCTGTGGAGAAGTCTGCGTCGAACTACAAAGGAAGTAGCGAGGGACATTCTCGCCCACACCCTGTATCGCGATATAGGGGGCACTCGGTGTCGAGAAGCAACACCAAATTCAAGGGAGACGACCCCAAGGACCCTGAGATAGTGATCTCGAGCAGAAAAACTAAACCAAGGATACGTCCAAAAGGAAACAACATCCATTTGGTATACGAAAATGAACAGGCAAGGAAGAATGCCGAGACACAGGCTTTACAGCAAGTCATGATGGAGCAAATTAAAACGCTTCGGGCAGAACTCTTCGATAACAGGATTCAATCGACCAATAAAGTAAAGTTGACTCAAGAAATTAATGACGTCAACCGTTCACCACTGAGTCCCGAGCTTCTTGCCAAGGCCATACCGGTAAAATGCACCATGCCAGTTTTTGCACCAATCTTCGACGAGGCTGGGGACCCGACTCTACACATCAAAATGTACCTGCGAATATTTTTGGCATGGGCAGACATAGACGAGGTGCTTTGCAAATATTTTCCTTCCAGTTTGAAGGGAGAAGCTTTGGCTTGGTACGATAACCTGACGGCTAGTTCGATCTCATCTTTCGAAGAACTATCTAAGGTATTCATACTTCATTTTTTATACAACAACTCATCGAAGCCAGGAGTGGAGAAATTGTTCAGCATTAGAGTCAGACCCGAAGAATCCATTAAAATCTTGACAGACAGGTGGACCGCCCAGTGTGTGGAAGTAGGGCCTCAGAGAAAGACAAGGTGCGAGCATACCTAAACGCACTCGACAAGAATCATCCATTGTACGACAGGCTCTTTTCCATGAATGTAGAGACGCTGCAAGACCTTCGGAAAGATCAAAAGGAGTGGATCACGCAGGAAGAAATCAGGGAGCAAGCAACTCAAGGAAAGGAAACCATATCGAAACAGGTGCACTCCATAAACAACTTGTCACTTGAAGAGCGAGATCACGCCATGAATCATCAAACATAAGATTTTTCAAAGAGAGAAAGGCAGAACGATAATGAGAGATACGGAAACGGAGACAAATTCGGTGATGGAAGGTATCACGATAATATAAAATACAACGACAGCAGATGAACTGACTCTCGGGGGGAATTCGAAGGCAATGGCACTCAACGAGGACATGAGGGAGGCCGAAAGTTCGGCGTGCCAAGGTCGGGATTTTCTGCTTTCCAAGACAGGAAGCTTCCAAAGCTGTGTGTCTCCATCGAGGAAGCTCTCCGAGCCATCGATCAATCTGAGTTCTCAAGCGAGATGAGATACCCGAGGAGCAGGGGAAACCAGCCTAAGCATACTCGGAACTCCAAGGATTACTGCCAATTCCACAAATTCTATGGGCACACAACGGAGGACTGTGTTACTGCGCAGGACCAGATCTACTTTTTTTATCTCAAAAGAAAAGTTCAAACACCTCCTAGAACTGCCAAAGCCACCCCCAAGCCAGCCACAACCAAAGGAGGAAAAGAAACACGAGGCGTACGTAATAACAATCGATCGAAACATCCCAAGATTCGACGACTGCAACTCAATAGTTCATGCAGACATCTGTGTACGAAATCTCGAAGGTATCCATACTGATAGAATTCATAAAAGAGACTTTGAAGGAAAATAAATATTAAGTGTAGCAATGAGAGGGCACCTGGAAGAGTGGCAGAGGCACCCAGTCTTCTTTTCGGCAGCAGATATCCCTGACGAAGGAAGACTGCACAATGATCCCCTAGTTATCACACTACATATCGAGGAAACTGCGATGCCTAGAATACTGGTAGACCCGGGAAGTTCTGTTGACATACTCTTTGGGAGAACATATGATAAGATGTTTGGAAAAGAAAGAGCCTTGGTGCCCTCCTCGTACAATGTCTATGGTTTCAATGGAAAACCCTCGATGCCCAGGGGAGAATTGTCGTTAGTAATTCATGTAGGAAAGCTGGAACAACCAACATCATTTTGCGCGGTCGAATAGACTCTCCTTACAATGCCATTGTAATTGGTAAAATCCCCATGGAGAGATTTTACCAATACACCCAATAATCATACATGAGATACACATAAACACAAGGATTTATTAATGATTTATGGTGGTATTATTACATGGATTTCCATGAGAACTTAAGTGTTCTTCATGTTCTTGAGTTGAGGAGTAGTAGAGAAGGAGATGGGGGTAGAGAGAGAAGGTAGTAGAGACCATCCCTTTCTTTTAGGGTTACATTGCTATTTATATGAGACCTATTTGACGAATTTACTATACTATCCCCAAAGGGAATCCTATGCTAGAATTCTTCTATGGTGTATCTTCTCCTAGGGAAGGCTAAGTTACACCGGCCTTAGCTTGGCGCCACATAGAGAATGCACTCCAACACCCAATAATCACGTGTCTTCTTCCGCCAACAAGCATGGTCGGCGACCTCAGTTTCCATTCTTCTAACTTCAGCGGACTAGTCTTCTACCGGATAAGGATTGCTGACGCGGATCCCACTGAGTCAATGAGTCAACTCTGACAACCTGACCACTCTGATCTTCTCATAAATGCTCAACCACTTCTCAGCTTCCTGTCGGTGACGTGTCCTTTACCCGCTGACAACAGTTCGCCCTCCATTCTTCTGGCGATATTCGCTGACGTAACTTCAGCGGTCATTTGTTGATGTAGCCTCAGCGGCATTGTACGCTAATGTGGTCCTTGGCGTTCCACCCGCTGATCTCCTAAGCATGGCGATAAACCTAAAACTTATGTTGATGATTCTGTACTTCTCACTGATGGTCTTCTTACGTAGCCTCACCTCTAAGATGCTTTTATTTGTAAAAAGCATTTTCTACACTCACAGCCATTGTGGGAAGGCCTTGGTTACATAACATCATGGGAGTAGCCTCCACACTTCACAGAAGAATCCGATTCCCAACACCACTTGGAATCACATAAATACTAGGTGATCCTACTGCAGCTCGTGTATGCAACAAAATTGATATTTAAGCAAGGGAGCACCCAAGGCAGGATTCCCCAAACCAAGCCAAGCACCCAAAAATAACAAAGTCATGCATAAGGGAATTTATAGCCGAAGTCGAGGCTGGAATGGCTGACACCACCATGAGAAGCCCCACAGTCTGCAAGCAAGGCACTCGACCTATCAATAAGGGAAAGGGTCATTACCCCGAAAACATAGAGCAATTCCTCGTGGCAAGTAGAAAGGTACTAATGCCGAGCAAATCAACTAGCAAGCCGAGCTCAAGCAGCATTGGTAAGGATACTATGGAGGAGCAATTCTGGGCTGGGCCATACGTGATCGAAAAAGCACTCGGAGACGATACTTACAGCCTAATTAATCTCGAAGGACAAAAACTAAGCACCCCAGTCAAGGGAAAGAACCTGAAACACCTTAACTAGAAATTTAAATGTAAGCAACACGTAAGAAATGTCTTTATTAGAATGAAAGAATAAAAGAAGCAGCTTGGCCTGTTGTAGTTAAAAAACATTGCACTTCTCGGCGCTCTATACTTCGATCCAAACTCCAGATCCTACTCGGCTAGGCAGAAGTCCTACCCGAATAGGCAAATCTCCAAAGGCTTTGACTCCATATAAAGCAAATTGGCCACGATGCCATCTCCCCTAGTACCTCGACGCAATGCAATTAAAAGGCCTTAACGCCAAGGCCCAGATGCCAAAAATAAAAAGACCTCGAATAGCAGGCGCAGAGCTGATGTTCATATAATCCGTAAGGGCCCTACGAGCTATATGACACAGTACTCTACCCACAAGACACCCCGTTAGCGGTGGGTACTTTGCATCTAGGCTACATGAGCTAATGAAGCATTTGGACCCACTACCACACGACCATGAGGACCTCTCTTTCTGAGGCGTCGAGGGGACGATAAATGGGATTAACATCTACCTTTTAAAGGCGGATGGAACCCCGAGGTAGCTAATTTGCTTACATTCACGGGAATGATAAACGAATTACGCAGCCGAGGGACCTCATCTAAAGATCCAAACATAGACTCGGGGAGGGGCTGACAAGATACATATGGGTCAAATTCTAGGCCGCGATAGGAGAATAGTACCATGTCTAAGCTCCAGCCTTGACCGACACTCTCCCATTGAGCTACTTTATTATCGAGGCAAGAGCATAGCAACTACCCACCATAAGTTCCCTACTTTATTTGGGATAAATGAACTATCAGAACACCCTCATGTTCTCTCGGAGGATACTTAGTATCCTCGATATTCACCCAGTATACTGAGGCAAAACGGGTACCTATGGCCTCGATAGCCTTTGTTTGCTTTAAAACAGGCAAGTAGCTAAAAGCCTTTGGGAAGGGTGATCCGTAAGCCCCCACTAGCTTGGTTTACTATCTCCCACATCGAAGTAAGCCCCGGAGAATTGCACATCAAGTAACCTTAGGAGCCTAGAATATTGCAAGAACAACTTCGTGCTTGATCACGAAGTTCCCAAGGAAAAATACAAAACTAAAGAAAAGAAACTCTATTCAAACAAAAAAGCTTCTTCGTATATATATTCAAAACAGCATACATGCGCAAAATATGAGATATGCCAGGTACAAAAAATACATCCAAAAAACAAAGGAAAAGGCAAAAAAGATTCGCTGATAGATCTTGGGAGACACTTCGCCAGATAACGCAACATGACGAGGGGTGGGATCTCCAAAAACCTTCATCTCATCCCAGAGCTCTTTTTCAACTTCCAAGTCCTCTTCATAGGTTCGAAAGCCGGAGTGATCTTGTCTTGAAGGAGTAATTTCCCTCGTGGGTTCAGCATTATCCTCACCCTCTTATTCGCTATACGCTGTTGTGGACTCTTGAAACAAATAGCTGCTCCGTTTATCAAAGCCAACACCCATACCACCACCAGTGTTCCCTTCTTTGAAGTCCCCGAGATCCTGTGCAGCATCATCGGCTACGCTGCTAATTTCTGCTTCAGTATCATCCTTAGGACCGTCTTTCGAATCACCCTCGGGATCATCTTCGGGATAACCCCCGGCACCTCCCAAATGGTTGTCATCAGAATCATCGTCACCACCATCTTCATCATTTCCAGAGCCTTGGTCTTCAGACATGTTCCCTATCACCCCTCGCCTTCGTAATTCTTCCCTAGCCAACCTTACAAAAACTTCATGAGGAAGCAAATCCGCATCACCTGGGAGAACCACGTCAGAATCGTCCGCACCAACGGCCCCATAGGTAGGAGGATCAATACCAATATCCCTAAAAAGAGCCCGACCATGTCTCCGGCAGGCCATACTAGTAGCCAGGGAAGTAGTCAATGCTGATCGAGTAAGCAGTTCCTCAACAACCTGCCTATGTTTTAACTGATGGTTGACGAGGGCGAAAGCAGTAACAATATTTCTCAAGTTCTCCTGACACTTAAGGCGGAAATTTCGCTCGGTAGTCACTTCCTCAGCACTCCTCTCTACATCCTCTGAACGACGCTTACGTTTGAGCTCCAGCTCTCGAGAATGTCTGTTCATTTCGGCAGTTCGACGTTGGCGTTCCTCGGATAACTCCTTCGATAGTTGCTTAACTCTCCTCTCGAACTCCAACTTTTGTTCTGATTCAAGCACCAATTGATTGGCAGCGTCATCCCTCGCAACCTTAGCATCGACAATTTTCTTCAACAAATTAGCTTCGATACCTGCAAAGACAGAAAATAGACAAACAATTATATTCCAAAATCACAAGCAACACGTCAAACAAAGTAATTCAGGGAAGATACCCTACTTTCTTTAACAACCATGTACTCAGTAACCTCATGTTGATTGGTAAAACGAGGTTGGGCAGCTCTTTTTCTAATATCTTCAGATGAGACCCATCCTCGCTTAGCAAGTTCAAGTCGATATTCATCGGTCATTCGAGAGAGGTGATCTTTCGAGGTTCTAGCTTTCGCAGGGTCCATGCTCATATCGTTACAACCCTTCTTCAATCCATCATTCTCCGAAACTAGCTCCTTGTTGACATTCTTCAAAGCTGCCATTTGAACCCTCAAATTCTTGATATCCTGCTCTAAATTTTCAATCACCACCCTGCCAGATGCGCTAATTGACCTCTCCTTACGAGCAAAATCCCGCTCTTGTGTCAAGCGAGCTAAGTCCAGCTGGAAAAAATGATTTTCTCAAGCGCTAATCTCGTTCTTATTCCTCTCTTCCTCAAGTAAACGCTCGGTTTTTATCCTTCTTGTCTTATTCTCGGCAAAAAGATTCTCAGCCTCGAGCCTTTTCCTCTTATAATAGTCTTGATCATCCCAGGCTTTATTCCTTTCCTTCACAAGCTTCTCGATTTCACCTCGATGACTCCCGTCGCCAGATGCGGTTCGAGGAAGATTATAACCCTCTTGTGGATTACTCAGAGACAGTTTAGCTTCGCAGAGTTTTTTCTCCCCTTCCTCTAACTCGCCTTTTTTTTTACAAAGCAACGATAACAGGAATTTTCTCAGTATACAACTACAAAGAACAGTGCAATCACAAGATAACAAATTCATACCTATTAAATTCTTCCTTTCACGCGCGCTACGAGTCTTCTCTGCAGCAAGCTCCTCTTGCATTCAGAGAAATTTTCGCTCAAAGTACTCAGCCTCGCCCAACACGTCAAAGGAATAATCCAAAAGGCCTGAGGCATGGTGATCTCCCTATCAAATACTCCCTCCGTCCCACATAAATTGAGCTAGTTCTATTTTAATTTTGTCCCACATAAATTGAGCTAGTTCTATTATATAAACCATGTTTCTAATTTTACCCTTAAAATTGATTAATGTTATGAATCTTAGTATGATAAATATTTATAATTTCATAGTCATGTTTGTACTCGTTGCGTAGATGTTTTAAAATGCTTTTCATTGATATAAAGTTTACAAAGATGCGTGCCATAATTTGGGAGATCTGTCGTTTCTAAATTTTACAATCATGTTATCTATAAGGGTATAATTGGAAAAAATAGTAAAAAACTAATCTCTCTCTTCCTTGCCTTAATAATTGTGCAAATCCCAACTAGCTCAATTTATGTGGGACGGAGGGAGTATGAAAAAACACACCAATGCTTAGCCAAGCTCAAAATATGACTACTTACACGACAAGAAAAAGTAACTCACCATTTGAAGCATATCCAGATTCTCCTCGTAAGACAAAGGAGGATGACGAAGATCATATTGCATTCTGAGGCGGTCACCCCAACCACATCGCCAAGCTTTTTGCAGAACTCAGGGTCCAAAGGTAATTCAGTGGATCAGAGGCATGAAATTGGAAACGAGACGAAACTTCCTGTTAGGGCATTGTCCGGTCAAACCCACTAGCGTTGGTATGTCAAGCTAGTTGTCAGTTTTAGGTGTCAAAACTCAATTCTTGATTTAGCCTACTAGAGTTTAGATTTCGGAATTGGGATATAGACAAAGTAGTAGAGACCTTGAAGACGAAGACTGTGAAGACAAAGAAGACATCAATTATTCTTCATCGATAAAAGGTTAGTAGGAGTTATGACTTTATGGATATTCTTCTATTTCTACTTTCTCTATTCTTTCGAAATAGTCGACTACTTTAGTAGTGATAATAGCGATTGAGGTCGTATTCTTGTGTAACGTGGCCTTGTGTCATGACCAGTATTTGATCCCACAAATTACTGTGAGTACAAGAATGTATGAGACAGATTCGGTGCCATGTGTCCATTACA